>VZTX01011783.1:646071-773605 GCA_013400915.1 Pardalotus punctatus
GCCGCCCGCTGCCGAAGCGGCGCCGCGGCTCCCCCGCCCCGCGGCGCTGCCGCAGCGGTTCGGCCCCCGCCGCGGCACCGCGGAAGGAGCGCGGCATCCCGTGGGGAGTCGCTCCGCACCCCCTCGTGGCGGGGGCGACTTCCCGGCGGGGCTCCGAGCAGGTGAACCTCCGGCTGCACCCCTGCCCCCGCCGGTGTTCTGTGCGCTTCAGCACTGCTGCGGTTCTGTAGTGGTGTTGGTGACCTAAGGCTGTCCCCTGGCATGGGCACCTGGCATAGCCCGGTGTATCCGAACCCGCCGTCAGCCTGTCTCCCTGACATGCAGCCATCCCAGTTCGTCTTTCCAATCCCCGCTTGCTGCCCCTGCGCCGAGAACATGTTCGATGCTTGGCGTACCCACTCCTCTACCCGAGCTATTCCTGCTGGGTGGTCGTTTGCCATTGTGCTGGGGTGTGGGGAAATCTCTGCTCCTACGTGTCGGTATTTATGACAGTCCAGGCCCCGGTCTTGTGTTAGGCTGCACCATATAGGAACTGTCATTACATTTTTAGTAGGATGGTATACACTACTACTTACTTACGAATGTTAAGCTGGGCAGCCACACTAGGTATTGCACTGCAAATAGCTTTATCCTTGTCCTAAGTCACTCAGTTTGGCTCAGAAGAATAGGCACTTGCTCCCGTGCTCCTTGAACAAAGATATGGGAAAATTCGTGGGTACTTTAAAGGTTTTGTAAAGAAGAAAGTGAAAGAAAAAATATTACAGTGGGTAAAAACAGCTAACATGAATCATATGTTTGTCATGGCTGTGTCAATCGCGTTTTAATTTCTAGTCCTTTAAATAAACTGCAATACTGAAAAATACAGTTCCATCCTTGTCTAACAACTGCATGCTTTCCTACTAAGTCAGTCTTCTATAAATCGTATGGGGGGGAGGGAAATCTAAATATAGAAATGACAAGGGAAAAGGTGATTTAAATGCTAATAACTATGCCATGTTAATAACATACAGTGGAAATTAAATTGAAAGCAGTGCATTCAGCAAACTGAGTATGACAGGTGCATTCATATAGTTTGCTTCGTACAAGGTCAGCCTGATTGAAGATAAATGTCAGCCAAGTCATAGGATTGGCTCTTCAGGAGAGTTGGGGTTATCCCTTGCCTCAGATAGCAGCCTGGGGAGGTATTTAATTGGAAAGGGAGAAATCCAGACTGCTAGAACTCTAGCTTCTTTCAGGAGCAAAAACTGGAAAGATAGTTTTTGTACAAGCCTTACCTGCTTGGAAATCAGGAAACTGAAGCAGGGACAAAGCTACTCCAGGTCTGGAGGGTTCCTCTTACAGACAAAAGGGCAGTAATTGTATTTTCCTCTATGTAATACATGAAGTTACTTTTTGCACTTGTAGGATGTTACTGTTTGACTTGTGAGGCTGAAAGTACATTGACTTGCTCAGCCAGTCACTTGTCTGCTTTACAACATTGTAATATTTTTTGTGTCTGGGTTGAATGGAAGCAACATAGAAGGACGGGTGTGCCAACAGATAGCTCTGCAAAGGCTGCAGTATCCCCTCCTGTGAATGTATCCTGCAGATAACAAAGATTTCTAAGAATGATAAGGGAAGTGAAATTTGCATGAAGTAATATTACCTGCTCTGGACAATACATTAAAAGAGACAGGAGAACTATAGGTCAGAAGTAAGAGATGACTGTAAAAAAATTAGGGAGGGAATGGACCTTGCCTGACCAGAGATGTGTAAGAAATGCTTTAAGTCATAAAGCATTTTGATATATGGTATTCATACATTGCGCCCTCGAGTGGGGAGAGTATTTGGAAGCAGAGTGTTCAAAGCAGAGCCTTCTTAACAAAACCTTATACTATTAGATACCTGAGATTGAAAAGTGAGAAACAAAGAGAATCATACCTTTTTTTCCTATAACCTCCAGAGGCTTTTCTGGTCTTTTTTGGGGTGTTGAGTAGTTGTGGTCAATAGCAAGCATCACTAAAAAATTACCAGATCTTTGGTATGCAGCTGTCTCTAGGTTTCTTGCTACTTTAAGGGAAATTTACAGTAAGGCTAAAGAATGTTTGCAGAACATAGGTTAAGGCTGTCACCATTGCCCCACATAAGATGCTTGGTATAGCAAGTCTGTTGAGTTTACAGGAAGTAAAAAATGCTGGCGCAATGCTTAAAAACTAATAAGCTCAGCTCCTGAAGTCACTTCCAGAACCACTATAGACCGTGAAAAGCCTCCTGTTGATCCCTGGACTCTAATCCAACAATGCCTTAGGACAAGGCTGTATTACAGAGTTACTCCAATCTAGTGAGCTGACCTCATTTCTTCACCTCATAAAGTCTCAGACAAATACCTGATTTTTTCTCCTGTACTAAAAAAGGTAGTCCTCATGCATGGCCAGGTAAATTACCAGAATATTAGAGAGATAAACAATTTGTAACCTATTTTCTTGATTTCCTTTTGCAACATATTTCCAGTTTATTTACAGTGCTACATGGCTTCTATGACATTAAATACTACATAGCTTTCTTCTTAGAGCATGGCCTTCAGGAAAAAAATCCCAAATATTTTGGCTAAATATTTCTTCTCCACTCAAATATGTGTCTGTGTGTGTCAGTGTATCTGTGTTCATGTGCACGCACCTATTTATATATTTTTCTCTAGGTATATGCATGCCCACACAAATATACACAGCAGAGTATTTTCATCCCAAGAGCTGAACACCACCAGCAGAAAGATGATCCCTTTTATTCTGCCGCTGAGAGCATTCAACTCTCAACATCTTACCCTGAGATTCACAATAATTACTGTTGTATTTAGAGCTCAGTCATTGGAGAACAGAGTTTGCATTAAAAATTCTGGCTCCCTCAAAAAATATTGGATGTACTTGCTCAGAAATAAATAAAAAAATGCCTCCCATGTGATGGAGAACAACACAACCTCAAACAACTCAACCAGAAAATAATAGCATTGCTACCCCGTGGGCTCAAAAATCTGTCACCACCCACATCAGTTTTCCTTTTAACACAGCTTCAGAGCTGTTCACATATATTGTGGTGGCCTGACTTGTAACATATGTATGCATTTGCATCAGCATTGTTATAAAGGGGGAGAGCTGAGGTGTGCATTAATTCACTAACTTTCTCAGAAGCATGGAATCAACCCTAGGCAGCGTTAAATATAGTTTGCAGATGTGGCTGGTAATGCGCTCTGATGCTTATGGGGTGGCAAAGCCCAGGCAGAGAGCAATATTTTGATCTCAAGGTCTGTCTGCAGTAGTCACTTAATTATCAATGGTTACATTAGGAGGTGGGTTTTTTTGGGTTTTCTTTTTTTGGGAGGGGGGATGTTTTGTTTTTTGTTTTGTTTGTTTCTTTCTTTTTTTTGGGTTTTTTTTTGGTTGTTTTTTTTTTTTGGTTGTTTATTTGTTTTGGTTGGTTGTTTTTTTTTTGGGGGGGGTTTGTTTGTTTGGGGGTTTTTTGTGGGTTTTTCTTCTGTTTTGTTTTGTTTGGGTTTTTTGTTTTTTGTTTTTTTTAAAAACTTTGTAGCTATGGTGTAGCCAGCCCTGGGTCATTAGTTTGTGTTGCTGTCAGTAGCTGTTGGCTGGGCAGTTTAACTTGCCAACATAAGTGTTATGTATGCAGACACGGTGTTCAGTGGCTTGTGGGCCCTTGGAAACTAAAACCGGGTAAGCACAGCCCTGCTGCCTCTTTCTCCGGAGGTCACTCAGGTGCTCTGGTCCTGCAGAGAAGTTGCCATACATTGCCCACCTTGTAGTGATTGAGATCCAACAGATGAGCCATAAAAGAAATGCTAAATCTTTTAGATTCCAGATTATTTTGCAGTAATTGCTGGTTTTTTCTTTTATTTGATTGGGAGTTTTTTGCTGTTTTTTTGGCTGTTGTTTTTACTTAAAAAAGAAAGTTGCCAGAAAAGGAGAACAAGTCATGAATAATGTATCAAAAAGAATTAGTGAGCTTATTGTCTACCCATGCCATTTGCAAACTTGGTAGGGGGTTAAACATTTTGATTAATGCCTTATGAAGCCTGGTTTTGGGGTAAGCATTATTGTCTGGACGTTCAAAACAAGTAATGGGAGAGTTCACATTCCCAGCTGTTCACTAGGGATTTTTGCCAAGTTGTGTAACCTTTCCATGGCACAGTTTTCCTTGCCTTTGAAGTGTGCCTAGACACCTACCTGTATGTAGATGTAATGAAAATTCATATGTCAGAAGCACTCTGAGATGAAAGGTGCTGTATGAGTGCAAAGTACTCCTGTTATTGATGTTGTAAGAGGTCAGAGACTCATTTAAATTGTGTAGGACTTTAGTACCATATAAACAAGAAAGCTAACAAGGTCTTATAATTGGTATACAACATGACTGTATATTATTACCACAACCACATTACTAATAGGGTATGCTGATGGAAATGTCATATTTATTTTAAATTAATGTGAACTGCACAGTATTTTAAATTAGATTTAGATGAAATTATGTTGAACAAGGAAACATATACAGAGTATACTATCAACGGAAATTTTTTTTATTGTTATTATTTTCCATGGTATTATTTTGAAGTAGTTTCTCTTGCAGAATGCACAAGCCAAATAGTCAGAAAAATATCTAGGAATGACGAGTGAAATACATCCAACTTTCCTGTTTAGAGTGACCAAATCCAAGTGAGACCCTCGATGAAGGATTAAAAACCAAACCATATGCACCTGAAGTAGTAATTTTCAGAATTTATACCTCAGTGCTGTCTCCAGAGACTTTTTTTGTAAGCAGCTTTACTTCCCTATGCATGCCAGCCTGAGCCCTCCAGCCCTAGCTCCTGAAGGGTCATCTGCCAAAAACTGGGGGTTTTCACACCAGTGCTAGGTGGGCTCTAGACCACAAGGACAACTCTTGAGACTCCCCAAGAGATTAATTAGGCTTATATGTCTATGTTAGTTGCAGCAGGCGTTAGACACCAGGCATTGCATTCACTGCTCATGCTGAGCATTTGCTGGCGTTTCACAGCAAGCAGTGCATGCTGAGATTTGGGAAGAAGTCAAAGATCTCATAAAACATTTGCAGATAAAAGCCAAATCTCAACAAAGTGCTAATGTTCTTAAAGGTGACAAAGACTTACTCCTGGCAGCTAAACCAATATGTATTTGCATTTTATAGTTCTAAAGGTACAAAATAAACAGGTTATGAAGAGCACTGGGGCTATCACCACTGGAGATTTCACATGGTATTAGAAATTATGAGAATGAACCTACTAATGAGGTGTCCGTTCCCTGCAGTGCTCTACGTTGCCATAGTGTGAAATGCATAATCTTGAGCTAGGACCTGTGTTTTGCTTCATTTGTCAGTATCTTTCCTTTTTTTTCATCCTGCTCTCTCCTTCCTTCACAAAACCATCCAGGTCCCTGCCTCCCGCCTCCCATGGCTGTGTCAGCTTGGCTCTAAGGACTCCTCTGGACTTTCTTATGCTTCACTGTTAAGAACTGGCAGGTTTTGTACTTGATGTTACCCATTAAGCCTGTCTGAAGGAGTTGGTTGTCTACAGAGCTCTAGAGGTAGCTTATTTCCAGGATAGGTTGGAAGGATGGAGGCAAAAACAACTCTGGCAGCACCAAACAGCCACTTTTTCATGAAGTAATTTAATTAATCTAAAACTGTAAGTTCAGATGATATTTGTCCACCAGGTTGCTGGGAAATAAAACTTAGAGTTCTGTGGGGTGGAAGTGATTCTCCCTACCAGAAGACTAACTCATGCTGTGGGAGACAAGGAGCATTTCCAACTTTGCCAAGAAGTCTCAGTTCCCAGTCTCTAGGCTGGAGGACCCCCTCTGGAGATACTCCAGTCATAATATCATTGGATATCCACTGAAAAGGTGCATAAGGTAACCAAATACTTCTCATGCCTATTTCAGAGATAGGGAAATTGGCTTCTCCTCCCTATGCCAGTGAAAATCTAGAAGACTAAGACAGCATCAGGAATTGAAATCAGGAATTGAAAATGTCCCAGGCCTAATTTTAAAACAGGTTCAAAACTGAAATTTTAAAAGGGATTTGACCCACTGTATTCTGCATCATGTTGAGAAATCCCCAAAGTAAAACTTCTGGTTGTGAGGTGAATTGACCATTTGATTTGTTTTGGGGCTTTTCTTGTTTATTTCTTTTGGCTGCCTTTTTCCACAATCAAGAAACCTGATTTCTCTTCATATTTGCTTTGGTCTGAACTGATTTCTTTTTAATCTTTGCTCATTTTGCTGCTGCCTGGAGAACTTGGTTATATACAAAGGCTTATATGACATGGCCAATTTTATGACTGAAGATAATTGTCTTTTTATATGCAAAGAAGGCATACACTCAAGGCTCCAGCTCTGAAAGTGCAGATTCTATCTGTTGCTGCCTTGATCCTAGACAAGATATTTCTCTGAGTTTCATCAGTTCTAAAATAGTGATGTGTTTTGCAGGCAGTTACAAAGTATATTCCTTCATATTTGTAAAACATGGATGTAAGTTGCTGTATAAATAGAAAATTTAAATATATCTGCCAGCTCATGCAGAAAACTCCATGGAGAAAACTGAGCAATTCCAAACAGATTTTGCTTTGCAGCTACTTTGAGAAATCTGTGATGTTTTTAAATAACATGTATTACTGCTGAGCTCAATTCCAGTTTAAATGACATATCAGAACATGCGTTTCTTAAAAAAAAAATGCGAAAATTTTAACTATCTTAGATTTTAACAAGCTAATTTAATCACCTATTCCTACTTCCTCCTCTTTGTACTTGGAAACCTGCGGATTTTGGGGTGAGGAAAACAGGAATGTTAATATGTAATTAGATCATCAGATTGCACTTTCTTCTGCTTGCTTGATTTTCTACTGACGTGACACTGCTGTAGCTATGGTTTTAGACATCACCACTGCCTTTTCAGATAACCACTAGATAGAGAATTAAAAAAGAATCATCATAAGAATAAGAGATGTAAATGACCCATGTATTTCAGTGTCCCAAACAGCAAAGCTCTGCAATTCCACCATCTTCTGTCTCTATGGTATCACCTCTCTTTCAGACTTCCCACAGGAAATCACTACCTTGCTATAAAGTTTTCTACATGTGCAGTTTTTCTTGATGAGTTCCCTTCTGATGTAATGCAGAATAAAAGAGCCTGCATGAAACATCAACTAAGAATATTTCCAGGTGTAAATATGCATTTTGTTCCAAAGAGGGCTGAAGTCGAGCATTGTTATTTGCAAAGGCACAGTTGATTTCCACAGCCTTTGCAAGAGCATTCTAAAAAAAGGACAAAGGAAAAATACTGAAGAGTAAGGAGCAGTTTGTTGAAAAATAAGTGCCATGAGGGCATGAAATCTCAAGTGCCCTTTTAATTATTTTCCTGAAGATGATATAAAAAATTCACTGTTCCTGTTTTGGCTGGAGTGTTGCTATTGGAGAAAGGATGGTCACTATTGCCCAACATGTCCAGTTGGCTTTACTGATGTAGTGGTTCAGCAAGAGTTCAGCTTTTAGTGTGGGAAGTGAATAAACTGCAAGACACTACTTATTTTCAAGTGTTTTCACATATTATTTCACGTATTATTTCACGTATTATTTTCACGTATTATTTCTGCATTAAGGCAGTTTTTTCCAACCCTTTTTAATTTTTACAGTCCAGAAAATTTTCAGTGGAGGTGCAGAGGAAATTCACATGGGTAGGAGCTGGAGAGCATACATGTTTTTATATTTTTTCATTACCAGTTTCCAACTCTTCATAAACATTCCCTAAGGTCCAAGGTTCTGTGGGGCTGAAAGCTCACCAAACCAAAGTATGTGCTAGTCTGTTTGCTGACAAATACATTTGAAAGGGTTTTGGCTGGGAGATGGTCTGTCTTCTGGCCTTCTAACTTGTGTTTTGTGCTTAAATTAGTGAATGAAGTCAGATGCAGGCTGCACCTGAGCTTTAATGTGCTGGCATGGTTTTCACCTGTGCTGGCTGAAGAATGCAGTGGTGCCTGCCAGCCAGGACTGATATTTTTGCTTCATCAAGTCAGATGTGCTGCATGTGTAGGTATAAGGGGTGCAACCGCATCACCCGATGTTCTTCCCTTGTTTCTTTGAAAGACGGTGTTTGACATCTACTTCCCTGAAAATGTAGGGTTTATGTCTAGATTTTACTGGGTTCTTTCCTGTTCACTTCCTACTCACCCATCCTTCCTTCTGCTGCATACCAGTGGTCAATATCTTATTTTTGTAACCTCTCTGTTATCATACAGTAGCTGCTGTTCCTGTAGCCATGGGCAGCTAAGGTGAGATAGCTCTGATCCACCTCTGGCAGCTTCCCTCCTCAAGGCAAAGGCTTTTCTTGCCCCAGCATACCAACGTGCTCCTAGAACTTGGCAGCCTTTGATCTCAAATCTGCTGTCCTGCAGATGGAAGATGCATTCTTGAACAAGTCCATCATTGCCATTTCCTCTGTCAGCATCTTACCAATTAAAAACTGTTTAGGCCATTTGAAAAGAAAATTAATTGTTAGCAGCATCACAGGGTGGGAAGACACTTCACATTTTTGGTTCTGTTGAGAGGGGAAAAAATGTCAGTTACGCAAGAGGAAAGATTATAGAAATGAGGCATTTATAGCTTGGACAGAAAAGGGAGTTTGATAACCATCTGCAGTTGTATGAATTGTGGTGTGGTCATGAAGGAGAGGAAAGGGGAAACGAGGCTGGCTAGGTCACTGCTGTGGAGAAGAATGTAGGCAGGAGCAGTGAGAAAACTTGGGGTGGTAAACACAGTTTAAGCTGAATAAATTTCCAGATGATTTTCCAATTAAAAAGCAGAACTTTCTCCCTCTCACACATTACTTCCTTCTAAAATGTGGCACAAAGAGTACTGACCTTTAGACAGCATTAAGTGGTGGTGGCAGTGGTGGTGGTGTTTTACATAGGCTGAAGTTCAGTGAGTCATGGAAAAGAAAGAGTGGTGTGATCACTGTAAAGTGCTGCATATGACGGGTCAAACCTGAAGACCACATTTTTGGTGAGGGAGACAAGCCACTTGAGAACCACATCCTTGAAGGCATTTGGTACACTCTAGAAGGGAATTTTAGTTATGGGCGGAAGTTATAGTTATAAGGTGGAATATAAAAAACCTGCAACTCAGAGGTGAGAAATTTCTATTATTAATGATTGGTGGTCATGATACAGTTTCCTCACAGCACCCTGTTTTTCACACACTGCCTCCCAGATTCAGCACACAGAGAGCACTTGCTAGGGAGAGAAACCAGAGCTACCTGGCTAGTAGAAGGTATTGACTGTTAATCCAGGTCTTCTTCCCTTTAGAACCATGCACTGGAAGCAACATGCTTATTGCTACCCAGGTGAGCAATTCACTCTGTTGGGTGAATTGCTCCTGCCCCTGGCAGGGCTGAGGGGAAAAAAATCCAAACAAAATGACCTTATCAAAATGCAGGAGCCTTTCCAGTATAGGAGGAGTGTTGAGATGTCCTCAGTGTGGAAGTAAGGGAGATCTTAACTGCATTTTAGCTGGAGGCTTGCTGAACTTTTTAAAGGCATAAATAAGCTGCCATGGGACAAGACTTGGCAAGCACAGGGGCCATTTCAGTCCTGTGGTCCCATATGGTGTATACCCACAGCACTGCACTCTTTCTTGACCTTTCCCACTTACCCTTTTTTACTGCCTTTCCAGTTCAGTTCTTCAGGTCCTTTGCTGGGTTGTCCCACGGGTGCTGGAGTGTATTAGTTACGCAGATTTCTCTGTGGCTTTGTTACCAGACTGGGGCTGCAGTGCAGCACCTCTCCCTAACTGCTGCCAGGCAGCTCATCTGTTTTGCCCTCATCCTGTTACTGCCTTGGGTAATTTATTCTATCAGTCCATCCTCCTTCCTCCTCCACTGTGGCATTTTGGAGATGACTTTGAGGATTAGAATTATTTGCAACCCACTCAGCCCAAGAGGCCAGCTGATAAGAGGAGTTCAAACCAGCCACCAACTCTGCCCAACAGAAGTGAAAATGCCTGATGAGGTACTTGACATGTCTGGTCATTTTTCTCTGGACTTCAGTCGCACATTACAACTGGTAATGTGGGCTTCCAAATTTAGTGTGACAGCACTGTCAGCTTTGCCTGTAGTTATGTTGGCTCATAACAATTTTGCAATCTTAAGTACTCATTTTAAAAGAGGAAGAAAATCCAAGCCACACAACATTTTTCAGCTCATTAAAAGCACCAAAGGTAGCCATCCACTGAAAGCTTTTCATGTCACAGGTAAACACATTTTTCACATGCTTCTTTAATATATGCATGCACATGGACATAATGTGTTGTGAGCAGGAGACTACCTTTATAGGAGAATTATACACTGAGTGGTGCTAAAGTATTGTCTTGATTACTGCTGACTTATATGCCAGATGAAATGGTCAAGGAAATAAGGAGGTGGGCTGTAGCTGCATGTGTACCTGATGTGTTGCTTATAGTTTGAGCCACCTCTGGTTACACGTTGCATGTGGAAATGCTGTTTTGTTTTTGAATCAATGGTTTTATACATGGATTTTATATTTTCAAAATGTGACCTTGAGAGCGCTCCTGATCACTGCATCACTGTTCTTTATATACTTGTGGGCTGTCATTTTGCTTCAGAGTGTTTTATTTCAAAGCATGAAAGCATGACGACCTTTCAGCATTCACAGTCTTGTTCTTATATGAGCTTTCTGAGATGCAGTCAACGGTCTACTGGTTAGGACATGCTCCAGCATTGTAATAGTCTTGGGAAGAGCTTTCGTCAGCAGTGCCTTCAGGATCTAAGTAGTGTGGGTTTTTTTCTTTTAATACTGTGCAGAGGGCAGTGTTTCTCTCTTTAAATAGATTTATGATAAATCACAGCAGGTATCCTGCTTGACATTTTCTTATTCTAGTCTTCACCTGTCAGTGAGCTTTGAGTCGCTGTCCAGAAAAGGCCAGTGTTGTTGTGGGCTAGCTTTACCAAATCACAGCACACCATTTTTGTCAGCTGCAAGCTCCTGCCAGTTTGTGGGTGGTTGCATCACTGAGGAGAAAATAGCTAACGAAGGCACAATCATTGCCTCAGGACTTTGTCAAGGAAACCTCATGTGAAGTTACATATTTGTGATTTTGATCTCCAAGGGTTTGGGTGTGCTTGCAGTAATCTGCAGATGTGGGGTCTGTTGTATTCTGTGTGGATCCAGGGATTTGAAAGGGGAAATTAGTGGTAAGAAAGAGGGGTTTGGATCAAGCTGTCTGAAAGGGAAAAGCCTGCCATCTTTGGGTTCAGAAATACCAACACATCCCAGAAGTCCTGGGTCATTAAAGCTTTTCAACCACACTAGAAGGGCTGAAATGCTTACAGTCAAAGTGATTGCAGGGTTGTGATTTCATCACTAATATCTTGCTGAATAACAAACTAGATATTTTTTCCTCTGTCATCCTGCTGGAAGTCTCAAGTAGACAAAGGAGGCATGCTAGTGCAAGTTTAGCTTAATGAGAAGGCCATCAGGTTCTGTATGATCAGCATTGAGATGAAAGTTAAATCAATACTTGTCCAGCTGGTGATAAAGGATAACCTGTGCTTAACTGTAGAAATAAATGGAGGAAAAAATATGGCTCACTAATATCCTTGATCTTTTTTCAACAACAGAAAAGAATAGTAGCAGCACGTGAAACCATTAGATATGAATACAGTCTCTTGAGAGCTCTGAGTACGGAGTGCTATGACAAGAAATAAGCAAATTGCTTGGACAGGGAAGTGCTTCTGTCTGCAGCCAGAAGAACAAAGAATATTTGAGTTTGTTGTTTTGGCTTTTTTCACTCTTAACACGCTTATAGCATTAGGGAACCCTAAGCACTGTTCTACTTTGCTGTTGACACAGCATAGACATGAGGGATGCACAGACAGGTTGGAACCATTACAAGAAGGGATTAGTAGCTGCTTTGCAAGTGGTTAGTATTGCAACTTCTGGGACTTGGTTTCAAAGGCAACTGCAAGCATGAGTGTCTCCGTTTGCTTTCCATGAAGAACAGTGCCTCTATAGTCTCTTGACATTTAGAATCAAATACCTCTACACTTTCCTTCTTTCTGTTTTGTCCAGATAAGATTCTATAACCTCAAATCTTCTGTGTATATCCCTTTGTTTTGCAATTCCTTTGTGAAAGAAAGAAAACAACCATCGAGAAAGAGAGAAACAGGATATAAAAATAGGGAGCTGCACTCAATTGAATCCTTTTTTTATCTTCCACTGAATCCCTGCATGGCAGTGCAGTGATGCAGCACCATAACCAACAGTCTGGTATCTGCAGCCTGCCAAGCTGAACCCTGAAGGATAGAGCATCATCAATCTCATCTTTTACTGGCTGGTTTTTGGCTCTTTGTTTATACATATTTATTTAAAACTGAGGATTTTTTTTTGTTTCAGCCCTTGGCTGGGGCCTCCTGTGCACTGCTGTAGTTCATGGCCCTGGACAGCTCCTGTCCCTTCACCTTGTCATCCTGCGTCCTCTTTACTGCCCTTATTTTAGTCCATAGCAGTCTGTAAGCTTCAAATACCTGCTTCTCTTCTGTCTCCTCTGCTTTTCCTTTTCTTTGCCTGTCCACAGGCTGCCTCCAAGACACATCCCATTGCTGTTGGCACACAAGCAGCCCACTGTAAGTACGGCAGCAAGGTGCCCCCAACAGATTCCTTCCTTGCAAACAAGAGGCCTGGTTCAGCAAAAGAAATGCTTAATCAGAAATCTTTTTTATGTTTGTAGGCTTTAAATGTAGGCCTCACTTAAGCTCATGCATGGGTATTTATCTCATATGAGACAGCCAGACTTCAAATGAAGAATGTGAGCTTTGTAAAGCTGCAAGGCTTTTATCTAGCAAAGGGTCCATGCTTGCCTCTTCATCCTCCAGACTTGCAGCTGTGGTACCAGGCAATGTGCTACCCAGCTGTATGTGTTCCTCCTTTCACATCCCACCATGTCAGAGCCAGGTCTAGGTCAGTCTGGTTCGGATACTTTTTCTCTACGACAGGCATGTCACAGTGCTGGTGAGGAATGGCTGTGACTGCTTCACCATTTGACCTGTGGCTCCCTCTTGTCCTCACCCAGGTGGCTTGTTTTGAATTCCTGCTAAGCATGATGCTGTGTAGGAGAAGCAGTGAAATTTTTGTGCCTGCATGCTGATGTCTGATGGTACATGGTAAATGCCTGGTGTCCTCACTGGTGGCTTTTCTTAAAGAACTTACAAAGGAAGGTCAGGGTGATTATTCTCACTAAGTCTTAAAGCCAATTTCTGGATCACAGACAAGAATAACATTGCTTGCATTTCCCACAAGCCTGTTCATCCTGCTGTTAGGTCTCATTGTTGTGGCTGACCAGGAATGTTTTCTTACCTGCATGGCCAGAGATAAAGATGTTGGAGTGCTGAGAGAATCTAATCTCTACAAAGCCCCTTTTGAATCAGAGAGCACCTCTGCTCTTTGGTGTATTCTTTCAAAGACAATCTTTTGAGGAAACCTGGGAGAAGCACATCAAGTAGAGTGAGTTGTGCATGGGCATGAATATAAAATGTGCAGAGAGGTCCAGGTGTTGTGAAGGTGCTCACTGTAGGCTTCAGACAGAAATGTGCCCATTTTGAACCTCTGCATTACTCGAGGGCTTTGATGTTCATGACCATTTTTAACATTATAAATATTTTTAAAATGCTATATATAATTTGTCTTCAGACATTTTCAGGTCATAACTAAACTAGTAGGCTTGTTCCAAATTAGGGATGGATGGCATGAATAGCGCAGTGTGAGTCAGACCCATCACATGTTCTAAATTAAACTTGTGCTGAGCCAACATTGATCTTAAGACTTTCTGAAAATCTCCCTACCTTACAGAAATCGCTGATAGTGTTTCTACAGAAGTTGATAATGAAGAAAAAAATAAAGCAGAAGCATGGGCGACAGCTGTATGATGAGAGGGCTCAAAACATACAGCTAGAAGAAAGTATTCTGAATAAACAAGTTAGTGAAATAAAAGCTTCAGTAGCAGATAGGTTTTGGCTTGCCTAGCACCCTGAAGAGTTCAAATTGCAAACCTTTAATGTTGCTGAAGCAGGGTTGTCTCCTAATGAATACAGATGGGTGTTTCCCTACCTAGGCATTGCAAGCTGCTTGAAGGAAGGGCTACCAGGAAGGGCTCCTGTTTTCTGGGGGAGAGAAAGAGGAGTTAAGAGGGTGACATAAAGATCAGAAGATAGGAGGTCTTGGAGGATTTATCTGATGACCTGTCCCTCAATAGAGGTAATACATGCTTTAAGTGAGTTCTGACCATACATACGTAATGCAGGTCAGTTCAACCTTGTTCAAAAGATTAGGCAAAAGAAACCGTAGCTATTAATGTCTCCATTTTTTTCCATCATCCTATCTGAGAAGGTGAAACTGTAAGGTTTTGATTTCTGTAGCCCAGCAAAGAAAGGTAGAGTGTGATTAAGGTGGTTCTCTGTGAGGGAGATGGGATCATGTTTTCTGATGGGAAGATGGTAGTCTACCTGCAAACAAGAGGAAATTGAATAGCAACATATGACTGTGAACAATGAGTGCTTTTAAGCTGGAAATGAGGAAGGCTCCCAGCTACCAGAAGAACGAGACTCTGGAAAGAGCAGGGTCAGGAAAGCTGAACAACTTGTTTTTAAGATTGCATTAATGAAAGTCACGCTATTGCAGGTGTGCCTGGAGTACCACAAAGGACTGAAGCCTACACTCCTGCAAGTTGTTTCCATTCCCTTTGTGAAGGGAAGATAGCAAACTTCTTAATCTCTCTGAATATGCTGTGGTTCTAAAACACTTGTTTTTCAGTCTTTCCACCTTCTTTAAAAGAGGTCATTGCTTACCTGAGACCTTCACAAACCCTGGTCTCTCACAGGAATGATTCCCAAAAATGCACAATGTCCTCTCACCCAGGGACACAGAGGCAGGGGGCTGTGTCTGCGGGGCTGACACTGCTGCCTCTGCTGCTGCTGCTGGCGAACAAACGGAGCTCTGTTTGTTTTCTGCTCCAGCAGAATGAGCAGGGGGCAGGGAATGGGACAGAAAAAGGATGAGCTCTGGGATGGAGGTTGCTCAATTGAATGAGAAAAGTATAATGAGAGAAGACAATGTATATTCAGGTTCATAAAGAAATTCATTCAATTATACGTGTCAAACAAAATTTGGAAGGGTTTGCTAATGTCCTTTTATTGCTGTTCACAGGACAGCTTATCTGTTCATTTTTTCTGTTTTGCATGCTAATGATAAATCAAAGCTGATCATCTTGTCATTGCCATTGATCCTGCTTTAGGACAATCTAAAAAGATAAGATACCTTCCCTTTTTCTCATTGCTTATGTCTTCTCCCAGCATTCCAAGTAGCAAGCTGCTGTTGTGATACGAAAATCCTTTTAAAGAGGGAACCATCCAGACTGTATTGAGAACACTGGAAGAGACATGCATATCTTCTGTTGGCCACTTTGAAAGTCTCAGTCTGTATATTTCCATCAATTTAAATTACATTGCTTTGGTCCTTCTGAGAGCAAAGCAACCATTATTACAGTAATGAGAAAAAATCTATTACAAGTTTTACAAGACACAGTACTTTCAAAAATGTGGCATTTTAGAAGTGTAGGCATTAAATTCATTGGCCTCTGCATAATTGGGCTACTAAGAAGGAGTATTGGTGGTGTTGTTCTAGTAAGTTAAAAATGTGATTTTTAAGGTGTTTTTGTGATGTCACTAGAACAATGCATGCTATAAGGAGAGCAAATGCTGAAACATGAGAGCTTTAATTCTGTGTCTGAGAGATTCAGCATTTTCATTTGGGTGAGTTGAGGTTTAGGGAAAAGGGACTTTCATTTGACTTGGGGGCTTCGGGATTCTTTTTATTTTCTCCACATACATGCAAGTGTTTGAGCACTGATGAAGTACAATCCAGTTACTCTGCTGACAGCAAAGGGAAGCAAAAGGCCAGACCACGAGGTGTACCCTAGCTGCTCTGACCTGTGGCCATCATCTGGCCCTGCTCCTTCTTCAGCCCTGCTGAGGAGGGATGGCTAGAGAGAGGGGAAGGCAAAAGGTTTGTCTCCCTCTGTCACGGCTGTATGTGCAAAGAGGTGAATCCTCTGGCCTCTGTGAAGGCTGTTAGGTTGCACTTTTTTTTTTTATTATTTTTTTTTAATCAGGGCAATGTTCATTTTTCCACAAATGAAGTGGCAGATCTTTTTACTTTATATTTACATCCTAGACTCAGGAAGGTTGAAATCTCCCTGCAACATAGCTGTTCCCTTTTCATCTCTAATGATCACTCCTCATTGCTAGACTAATACATGGGGAAAAGGGTGCAGTTTTGTTATTTCCCTGAATATCTTTGCTCCTTGAATATTCATTATGATCCCTGTAACCACAGATAGGTAGCAATGCTCTTAGAAAGTAGAAAACTGATTTTCTTTCTTCCCCAGTCTTTTCAAAAGACTGGTCTTTTTCATTGACTCTTGGTAGTGAATTAGAAATTTGCTGTATCATTGTTAACTAAGTGGAATAAAGACAGTCTGGAAATAGAAATGGCTGCAGCCTGTGCATATAGATGTCAGCTGTTGCTCACTATCATTATGAAACTGTGAAGTCATCAGAAATACTCCACACAGGGAACGTGAATACTGGGCACAATGCTGGGTTCCCAAACTGAAAACAGAGAGACCGAAACCTGGGTAAAAGAAAGAATAAGAGTATCGCATGACATAAAGGCGGCTCCAGTTCTTTCTGGCTCACTGGAAGTTTTGGCTGTCTGTAATATCTGATACCCACAGGAAAAATACATGAAGATCCATGACCAATAAGTGCACTCTTAATCCAAGGTGGTCTGTAGAGTTTTCCTATGCTCAGTGGGAACTTTCTGCACATTAACATTGAAGCCATGCAAAAACATGACCCTTGAAAGTGAGCAGGAGGAGGAGATTTAGGAAAGGATAACTTATCTTGTTAATGACACCAAGGAATAAGACACTCCAGAGAAATCCAAAAGCTTCACCAGTAAAGGTCCCTTTTGCACCGTCAAGGATGAAAAGGAAAGCATTTAAGAAAAAGGGGCAATAAATTTGCTTTCCAACTCCTTTATCACCCATTACATAAAAAAGCCTGAGGGAACAAGATCTTACAATTGGAAAGAGTCTTAATGGCCCAAAACTCAGCCCAGACATTGGAACAAAAGCTATAGTCATCACATTTCTTTGCTTTCCGGACAAAGAACTTATTATGTAAAAAGGAGAATAAAACTCAAGAGCCTGGGATATGCCAATAAGCAAACCTCCCTTTACTCAGACAATGAAAGAACAGACCAGGAGAGAGGACTAAATGCAAGACCTCAAACAGCAGCCTGTTAACCCATCAGACCATGGTGGGTTTGAGGTGAAGATTCACCAGCTTTTCACCTACAGGAAATGACAGCATCCCTGCCCTTTGGAGTTCCTTTTGTAACATCAAAGCCAAAGATTCCACAACTTCCATCAGAAGTTAGTGCTATTATAGAAGTGAGGGTTATCTACTTATTCATATGATTCAGCTTCTTTTGCTTCCAATAATGTTGAAATCACTGATGAGTGCTTATTGCATAGTAGTGATGTTTCAGAAGAGAGAGAAAAGAATAGAGAAGTCAACAGTTGAAATACTTGTTATTGTATTACTGCCTCAACAATATTTCTGTATCACCAGGACTTGTTTGCCACAGACAGAGAAGTCAGCAATGAAGGAGAAGGTAGCTGGCATTTATCATTGTCAGAAAGAGACAGCGTGTGAAAAAGCATTTTTACTTATGAACTAATACCAGATAATCCTAATGAGGCTGCAGGATGTCAGCTGTAGAAAGCAGCAGCCAAGTCTCACAGATTTTCATGAAACTTAACAAAATAAGGCAAAGAATGTTCTTTGGTTTAATGCTCGAATAGCCTGGTATTTATTTGTAACTGAGGGGTACTTCTGTGAAGAAATCATTAGTATTTTTATAGTAAGATGCAAAGCTCACAGGAGAGATGAGGAAACCACTGCATCTGCCTTCACTGGATACCCAAGAAGTGCTGTCTTTGATGCCTCCATTGGACATAATTTTTGCTCAGTGATGGAAGGCTAGTGCTGGGAAGAACAAGCAAAAAGACAATTTTCACTATACAGTTGTGTGAGATGTTTTCTGGGAATAAAGCTCAGATTAAGCTGATCCCTCATAACATTAATCCCATGAAAATGAAATCTAAGGCAGTGATTCAGGCAAGTGCATAGTTTCTGTTTGAAACTCTAAATTGAGAAATACTGTCTGTGAATAGTTTTATTTTCCACAATTTTCTGTGGTGATAAATGTTTATGTTACCCACAGAAGAATAACAATACATATAACTGACTATACCCATTCTTAACACAGTTAAAAGAAGAGGGTTAGTTAAGGCCATGAACAGGCTGCTCTGAAGCTACAGCTACATTTTACCTTTCTGTTTTAAAAATACGTAAAGGACCAATGTTTTAATATTGTATTGTCTCAATTGTATTAATTAAACTAATAGCAGGAATAGAAAAAAAGCATTATTCTACCCAAACCCACTAACAGGTAGTGAACAAGCCTCAGCTCAAAATTGTGAAGGCTCTACAACAGCTGTAGAGAGCAAGCAGCATGATTCGTAGTATTATGTTTCAGAAAAAATATTAGAGGAAAAATATTGCAGGTGATAAGATGATAAAACCCTGCACAAATGTACAGTTACACTTTAAAAAACTTAAAAAAAACCAAAAACCTCCCAAATGGTTTACTTGATTTATCTACATTTTTGGAGTCCATGCTTCAGACTCTCACTATAGAATTTCAGCATCTCTTACATAGCATACATGCAGACTTAGGGATACCAGAGCAAAGCTTAAGATAAAAATTAAGTGTGGTTTATGCGGCAAAAGGGATTTTTTCATTATAATATCTTAGCTGCCTTACTGTGTCTGTGACTAGAGAATTTAGACTTGAAGAAAGGACAGTTTCTGTATTTCAAGCAAGCAAGTAACAAGTTCAGTTACAGCATTCATTTTTTTAATACCATGTTTCATTCTGGATCACTTACACTGTAGTTACTTAGTATTCTGAACACCCAGCATATTCTGTTTAAAACGAACCACAGAAAGTACTAATTGTTTTCTTCTAATGTTCTTTCTAGTTTGCATGACATTGCAACTGTAATTCCTTATTTGCAGTTACAGCTGTAGTCAGACAAGATTGTTTCCTCCAGAAACCCAAAGACCCACCTTTTCAATGGAGCTCATTGCTTCTAAAATTTGTGCTTTGCCTGCTAGCAAACATCTGCCTCCAATTTATATGCAGATGCTCTTGATCACATGTATCTGAATCATGTTTCTTCTGGAAACATAGGCAATGAATTCTCTAAATACCGAGCTGACCTAGTGTTGTACTGAATGGCTGTTTATTCGCTGCTTCCTGTGCTGGGGTGCAACTGATGGCAGCAATGCTGCTGTGTTCTCAGATGTCAGCAGTGGGGTAGTTCATAGCCCAGTGTGCAATAGCCTTTAACATAAAAAGTGATAAAAATATGTTCTTCAGAGAACCTCACAATCTTAAGGAAATTCCCTTTCTTCCACAGAAAACACTTTCCCATCCCCTTTCCAGGTCTCAGCACTTCTTACTCAAGCAGCACCTGGTTTCTTCTGTTCCACAGCCACCCCCAGGAACCACTGGGGATTATTTACAGCGCTGACACTCTTGCTCTCATGTGGGTTCCGAAGCTATCTCTGTCAACTTCAGCATAAGAGTGCAGCTAACCTTGGCAGAACTGCACTGGTGAACTGGAAAGCAGTGACAAACAAGAGGATTTAGAGACACCAGAGTCCCCTGCAGCTACTTCCATTTAGGAGAAAGCTCAGTAGTATTAAAGCTAAAGTTTTGCTTAAGTAATTGATTTACTTTAGAGGTCATCAGCTGAAGAAGTAAAAGTTAGGGACGGAAGTGCTGTAAACAAATAATATGATAATTATAATTCACAGCTGAATGTTTGTCCCAGTTAAGAGCTCTGTGTTCAGATTTTTCTTCACAGTTAATGACTGTCAGCATTTCACCTTCCCTATCTAATAGGTGCAGTTGTGTTATGCAAGTCACTTGCTTCTTTGCTCAGTTACTTCCTCCCTGTTCAATGAATACTTGCCCAATCTAAAAATAAATGTGAATCAGTCTGTAAATGCTGTGTTTGGGCTACAGGCTGTTAGGTAGAAGCAAATTCAGCCAACCATTGTGTATGTGTGATAAAATGAAATCTGTGCATTGATTTTTTTCCCTGTGTTGAACTCTAGGCCATCTTGTATTCCTGGCTACTGCTAGAACAATGAGGCTGTATCTGACAACAGAAGTGGACTTTAAAAGGCAGAATATAAATATTTGGAATGTGCCCAGGGAGACGAGTCTTGCTTCTTCCTTTTTGCAACAACACTCAGTCCTGCTCTTTGCTGAAAATTTGCCAAAATTCAAGTTGTTGTTTTTGAACTGAAGAAACAAAGCAAATGAGAAAATGTGCCACCTTGAAAACACATCTCCTGCTGTGAATGCAGCAGTTCAGTAGCAGGGACTTGATCCTGAGTGTTCTGTGGTGTGAGGGGTAGCGGAGGCTTCTGTAGAGCCTGGGAGCTGCACGACTGAGCTCCGGAGATCCCTGCAGATGTGTTGCAGCAGACCTGGCACAGTGAGGTGGCTCGCTCTGAAGCTGCCATCCTTCACCTTCTCACACTGTTGAGGGGCTCATTCACACTAAAGAGAAAAAGCAATATATGAAGTTAAAATGCCTCCTTTCCCCAGCACTCCAAAAGGAAAGCAGCGTTTGCCCTGCCTGAGGCCGACTGTGGCTGGCGTTGCACCATTGCTGTTTCTGTGCTTTCCTCACGGCGAGTGCGAGTGCTGGCTGCAGCGGGCTGCAGAAAGCGTCTCACCCATGGCTGGCTGGGGACACTGCAACTTGTGAGCTGCAGTGAGGAGATCATGAGCTCTGGGTAAGCACCTTTAACATCCACCAGGCTCCCATTTTGTTTGTAAGCTCAGTCTCTCCTTCTGCTATCTTAATTGCCTCCACATTCCACATTTGGCTGCAGCTGCAAGCTGTGATGTTGCAAGGCTCTTCCATAGAAGGTTACTAAACCTTGATGACCCTTGGTTATCAGGAAGAACTTATCTTGCTAGCTGTTTTCAAGAGAAGAAGAGATGCAGGAGGCAAAGCTGTGTCAGGGAAGGTCCCTGAATACTTTAAAGGCTCCCAAATTCCCTGGCAAACAGTGATCAAAAGGAAAAATTTCCAAAGCTGGGAAAGGCAAACAGCATTTTTTGTTTTGTCTAATTCTGTTTATTTCTTGTGCAACTGTAACAGAAGCTTTTGCAAAATCTCTGTGCTATATCTCAGCTATATCTGCTCCTGCATTTACAAACCACCAAATGCATAGAGGATGGAAAGTATAGTCGTCCAGCAAACAAGGATGGTTGTGTAAGTATGTGTAAGTAAAGGCAGGCATGTAGGATTGGACAGGGATAGGAATTGCTCGTGACTAGACACTTGGGCCACAAGGTTCTACTTTCTTATATGTTAACAGACTGAATTTTTGTGTGAAACAAATACATCTTGGGGCTGTTGGAAGGAGGGAAAAAGGTTAATCCCTAAACCTGCCTCACACAAAGGGAAAATAAAAAAATATAGGTCCATATACAAACTCAGTTTTCTGGAATGCATAAAACCGAAAACTTTAAAAGTCTGTATCATCATCTAACAAAAAATTGAAACACTAAAGTTGACTGGGCACACAGGAACTCTGGGGTAGCAGCAAGCAGATCCAGATTTGAAAGCCTGTTTTTTAATTTTTTCTCTTTCAAGTGTTGGATATTATTAGCAA
Source organism: Pardalotus punctatus (assembly GCA_013400915.1). Lineage (NCBI taxonomy): Eukaryota > Metazoa > Chordata > Aves > Passeriformes > Pardalotidae > Pardalotus > Pardalotus punctatus. Next base: position 668,020 of record VZTX01011783.1, read on the forward strand.
TTACTTCAGAGTCAGATTTTAGGATAGTATTTATTAATTTGTAAACCTACATGTTCAAATAAGTCAGTCTCAACAGTTAACTAATTACTAGCATGGCGTGATTTATGCAATGTTAATATCACTTAAGGGTGATGCGCTGTACTCCCTCCTGTGAAGTTTTGTTTCAGGAGGTAGAGACATTGTCTACAGTATTCCTTTCATTTTACCTAAATTCTTATTCCATCTTGGCTTAACCTGATTTTCATAAGGTCCTGGCTTATGTTTGTCTCTTTGGACCACCTACAGCCAAATTAGTGCCTGTCAGGCAAGGTTATGCAATGTTACATATTGTCTTAGGACTCTGAAAACTCAGTCACTCAGCATAAACTGAAGAGTTTCAGCTCCAAGAATCTGGAAGCTGTCTCACTTGTGAGATGTTTTGATTCCTGCCTCAAAGCCACCAGTATGTTTGATACCATTGGGCATCTCCATTCAAGTGAAGCAAATCACTTGAAATTGTAGAAATATAACAATATTAAGGTACAACCTTTGCCAATGATGTCTAATCCAATAAATTACGTGAAATTTCTACCTTTGACTCCCAAATATCAGAAATACTTCTTAACGGGATGACCAAATCCATCAAGTCCATGACTTTTTCCACACCATGCAAGAACCATAAACTTCAGAAATACTTTAGGTTTGTCTTTTACAAATTTAAAAATAGAAAAAGGGCATAATGTGCTTGAGTAGTGTCTTACAAATAGTCTGCAAAGTAATTGTGGTCAGTGTCGGTGTGGTCCTGTACCATGCATGAGCAGATGTTTGTAGTGCTCTGCTGACTTCAAAGCAGCTTTGTGCATGCCTCAAGAAATTATTTCATGGTCAGGCTTGGAAAAACTCGGTAACAATCAAGTGTTGAATGTGGCTCAGAGGTAAAATAGCAGAAAGCACTGAGCATGGTTTAGGGATCCAGTCTCAGGTGAGCACTTTATTGTGTCACAGCCTGGGAAGCCAAAATGCATCTTTTTTCCAATATGATCTGGCATGAGTTTCACTGAAATCATCTTTCTTGTTTTTCTGTGCAGCCCTTTCCACAGTACTTCCTACTCACCTGTGCATCTCTGTGCTTTCCTTTGGCACCTTCACCTGACTCTCTCCCACTTTCCTGATGACCATTGTGTATCAGCTGTTTAACAAGCTGCTGGCATGACAGTGCTCTGAACTGCTCATTTGCAAGAGCTGATTTGTCTAATGTCTTCAATTCATGAATTATCTCTTGAGTTCACTACTGTCATCAGTTTCCTTTCAGGGCAATTAATTTCATCATCTACAGTGAATACTTTCTGGCAAAGCTTAAACTCTTGGCTTTCCTCTTGCCTTCTTCTTTCCTTGAGTCTGTATTGCACTTCTCTGCTCTTTACTGCATACCCTGTCCCCTGATAATCTCTTTCACATTGTATATTCATTTTCTGCTTTATCATAACCATCTGTTATCTCGGACTCCTCTTTTAACATTTTCCTTTGTAATCATACCTGTTTCACAGGCTTTCCTATTGGTTCTGCCAGATGACTGTGCTTCTGATCTCTCAGCCTGCTACAGAAGAAACCCAGCATCTGCTCATGCAAGTCTGTGCCAGTGCTGTTTTTATTACTCCCTCCAAACCACAAATTTTTTCCTGAAAACAAATATTGTCAAAAGAGAAATGAGACTGAGTAGGACAGTCAGTAGAAACAACGCATCCAAATAAACATACATTACTTTGCAGTGTATCCTGTATATCATTCAAATACTTCTTGGCATATGCAAAAACTCCCCAGGACACGTGGCTCTGCTACCTTGCCTTCTGTCCAGCTGCCTGCCTCTGTAGCTGGCTGGCTGCTCTCCTTCCCCTAGCGACAGTATTTGTGTTGACATTGCAGTGGCAGTGCCTGGTAACAGGATCCGCTATTTACATGTACCACAGCGCAGGACTCCTGCCCTGGACCTGCTCTCCGAGTAGGATCTCCTGCTCCATAGCTGAACCTCTGCAATTATTTATATGAAAGATACAAAGAGTCAAAACCTTGTTGGAAACAGAATAGGCTGCTGTTGATTTGAAATTTTTAAAGTTAATATTATTCCCAAGTTTCTTTTCATCAGTAAAAAAACATTCACTCTAATGGATCTGGGTAGAATTCATGGGGATAATCAGCAATTACAAGCAGATCACAATTACTAATTCACTGCAACATTCCTGGAACATACTGTTTCCATTCCTGGATTGTTACATTGGCATTTAAATTATTAAAGCTGCATAATAACAAGTCATACGTTCTCCCTGGAGGACCTGAAACATTCTGATATTTCTATTAATGAAAATGCTTCAAAAAGATTTTTTAAAAAAAGTTTTCATGAAGTGCCATCAGAATATGCAACCATATTAATAGGCAACTACATGTCCACTGAATTTAGGAAAAGATTAGCAACTTTAAAATAAAGAGAGCTTGTTGGGATGCCTTTGAGAGCATTTTTCATTTCTTCATTCAGATATGTGTTTATGCAGGCTTCTCAGGTCAAAATGAGTTCTCTTGAATTACTATTTTTAAGTACTTAAGATTAGTGCTTGATTTAGTACAAATTCTTTACAGCATTGCTCTGCAATGTGTTTTTCTGATCTTGCTCTTTAACCTCCATACAAGTGACTCGGTTTGGATGAAAACTGATTACAATGTCCACTTTCTGGTGTTTCATCCCAGCCTGCTTCCTTCCCTCCTCTGCACAGGCTGGGTTGTTGTGCTTGGCTGCCTCTTGCAGGGGCTTGAGAGGTGCAGAGGGCCAGTATGTCCCCCCACTTCCATGCCTGTGGTACTGGGAAAGGCAGCTCCCTGTAGCCACAACATGATGGGGGCACGAATGCAGTGCATGCTGCTTCTTACTTTTTCCACCTGAATTTAGGTTTATCACAACTACTTTTTCTGCAAACGTGGAAGCCACTCCAGAAGAAACCAAACAAGTTCACTCAGTGATAGAGAACCTGGTCCAGTGTCAATTGAAGCCAAAGAAATGTTTCCGCTGACTTGAGAGGAGTCTGGGTGTGGGGAAGAGGAGGAGGAGCAGTGCCAGAGAGGCTGACAGGTGGCTGCTGTGCCTGCAGCCAGTGAGGTCAGCCTTCTGGTGGGCAGCTTCCAGCACCTCTGCAACCAGTGCTGGGGGTTTTTGTCTCCATTTTTAAGGAAAGAGCAATGGTTGTTCATCTGCAATATAGCAATTTGCAAAAACAAAGCTGTTGTACTAGACATGACATTTATTTTACTGTGAGATTTCTTGTCACACTCTGTCCTAATAGCATGCACATCAAAACATAATCCACTGGTAAAGGCCTCTCTTTTGGAACAGAGAGACTGTGAGATGTCTCTTCTCAGGACCTGGGTTATTTTTAAGCTTACTCCTATCAGGTAGTTCCTTGCCCTGAACTTTTTGGACTGCTTGTCCATGCAGTATTTTTGGTATGTGTGCCTGTTGTTCTTCCTGCGGGAAGTTGCTTAAGATGTGTGCTGAAGGCAGAGATGAGAAAAAGTAGTGATGGGGTGGTTCCTGCTGTTGAATGACAAAACACACCTGAGGTGAGAAGCAAACTCTGTAGGAGAGACCAGAACAAACTTGGTGCTCCTGCCTGCTGATGGAGAGCAACACACCATGCCTGAAGTTCAGCAGTGCAAGGATAAGGAGAAGGTTGGGAAGGTAATAAATACCCTGACCCAGCATCAGCTGAGGGATTTAGGCTGCCTGCTGCTGCTGCTGAGAGTCCATAGCAGCTGGGTGCCTCATTCTTTGGAGAGTTTTTGGAAAAAAATATCCTAATTGCACCAAGGAAAACCAGTAACTGGAGTGTCAGCCTGAGTATACGCTAAAAAACCAGATCAATTAGTTTGATTTGTTTGATGTCAATTTATTAATTTCTATATGCATTTTATTATTTGGTAGAAATTATTTTGTTTGCCCACTCAGAAGGTATCTGAAGGCATACAGATGTAAGAGCAGGACTCAATGTCATTTTTAGCAAAAGAAATTAACCCTGCAGATGCTGAATGATACAGGCTTGTCATTTTTCTTGACAGCATTGTTTTCAAGCAGACCAGCATTCCATATATAGTTTTCTTCTTTTAAATATCTTCACAGAAGACAGATTTCTTGATTTCTTCCCATAAATTTAGGAGCATATTTTGTGCATGGGACTCTTACCTCAAAGCACACCTCAAGTATCAGTATATGTTCTCTGAGGTAGAGTAGTAGTACTTCAAATGGTATGAATAAGGAGTAAATCTATGTTGCTAACACCAGATTATCCAGTGCCCCTCTAGTTGTCCGTCAGTGTCCACTCAGATGTCCATCTAGTCTAGCAGTTCCTTTGGACAGCTCTTGCTGAGGGACTTTTGTGGAATGACTTGTCCACTGCAGAGGTATTGTCTTCAGTAGTGAAACTGCAGTGGACATGGGGGACCACATGCTCCCATACTGGCCAGGAGGATTATCCTATTTGTTTAAGAGCTCTTATACTGCTTAGCGTAAGTGTCCTGTTATTCATTAAAAAAAAAAAAAAATTGATATTTAGATTTGATGAACTACAGATTTGCTAAACCTGTATCACAGACCTCCTTTTTTTGTAGACTGCACTCAATTGTTTTTCCTCATGATGGTGCTGTATTCCTTCTGCCAGGGTGAAAAACCTCCAATCATTCTCTGAAAATACATATAGAAATCGTATATCTAAATCCACACAGTGAAGGTCAGCATAGGGTGTTCTTTATTTTTATGCTACTACTACATTTTCCATTATGTGGTTTCTACACGCTTAAATTCTCAATGTGCATTTGCAAAGATACCATTATAATGAAGGTCATGTAAGTCCACAGCCAGGCAAGAAACAGGACCCACTTCCTTCACTTCAGACCACATCCTTAAGAGCTCCGGGCCATGTGTTGTCTCTGTTAAACATCCTGCAGCAAGGTACTGTCACTTTCTTTTTAACAGTCTTTGCTTCTTACCACTGACAACTGCATGTGGGCATCCCTACATGTCTCTGTCTGTTACACCCATATTGGCTATGGCCTCTAATTGAGACTTGGGTTTTTCTCAGCAGTGAAAGAGCCACAGAGTCCTTAACCTATTAAAACAGTATTTAAATTAAAGAGAAGCAGATGTCACTTTCTGGTGGAAATCAGCCCTTACATACAGAGCTCTCCTTTTGCACATGGGGCCTAATTGGTTTATATGATGGTGGCTCCCCTTGGGATATTGGGGACTTAGATCAGTAACCCAGGGCCACATCATGCTAAAGCTTTTAGTTGTGACAGCCACCACTAACATCTTAATGCCTTTCATTTAACATTAGGCTTTTAAGCCATCATGGTGTGCTGAGAAGGGGTTCAGCTTGGCTGAAAGGTGCAGCTCCTTCCTCCAGGACAGCTGTGTCATGGGTGTTGTTTATTTTGTCTCCTTTGTCACATACCCAGTAATGAGGCTTAGTTACCCCACAGCCATGATCTGTCTGCACAGAAATGCTGGACCAAAGAAAATTGATTCTTACCTCCACAGTTGTCAGAGGATGTTCCTGCTAAACTAAGCTGTAACATAATAAATTACATCAGTAGCTATTTCTAGGTGGAGCTACCTTTATGTACAAACTCTTCAGTCTGAGAAGCTTGCACAGAAGGTACTGTCGGTTTTTTCCATTATAATTTGTATTTGTGCTGCTGGTGCAGGCAGATCAGTTTTGGCTCCTGATTTTCTTTTATTTTTTTCTTTTTGCTATGTCACTGCACTACTCTCTGTTTTTCAGACAGTCTGACAAACTAAAAATTAATCCAGTGTCAGGAGAGCAGTAAGAGTTACCAACAAGACTAACGTGAGGTACAGTTTGTAAATACTGGTAGCAAAGGAAAGAAATTCACTTCTTCTCCCAGTTCAATCTAGCAAGTCTCTTGGGTGATTTATTCATGCCGGTTCCACCCCTGGCTGCATTAAAAAGGTGTAGCAACAGCACAGCCTTGCCTGAGAGTCATTTTATTCCTACAGCCTTTCACCCACACTCCAAGGGATGGCTTCTTAGGAATGACCTTTTTTAAATCCTGTGGCCTCTTTTCATGCAGCTCAATCCCTGCAACTGCAACACAAATCCAATAGAATAACCACCATAATGAATGTAGCTCAATTTCTGATGTTATTGGTGTGTACAGTATCTGCTCCTTTTGCTTTTTTCCCCCCTCAGGAGGAAAGCAAAGAATAAAGATCAGCTGGGGAGACTCTCATCACTTCGTGTCATTTTTCTAATTAGCCCTTAGGATTCTTTCAGGAGTCTCCAGGGACTGAGCCTAATCAAAGGCTGGAGATACTGTCAGGAAGCAGTGTGTTCATTCAGTGTGCTTTCCTCCTGACACTGCTTGTACTTCCTTTCAAGTTCTTTTAAGGATCCTTTTAATTCCCTTATTGTTCTTTTAACCTCCTTGTTTTCCTGCTGCCATCAAGGAGCAAAGGAATAGGAAGTCTCAGCAGTTTCTTTGGATATCACAGTACCAAGGGGAAAAAACTGAGAAGTAATAGGACTTAGAAAGAATATCCTTCTTCAGTCCAAGGATGAAGCATCTGATTATTCAGCCTTTTAAGCAAACTGCAAAATGACAAGCCAAATCACCCTCAGGTTCCATATATTTATATTAAAGCTGTGTCTTTTGAAGCATATGTGTTCAGTGTAATGCCAGTGGTATGTTTAAGTTGGGTCAGTAAGATTAGGGCTCAGAAATGGTCCACACGGTTATTTTGTGAATATTTTTTGTGTATAGGAGTCATCTCAAATCACACTTCAGATACCAGTAAATATAGTTCAAATACCAGTAAATATAAGCTGATGTATGCCATTCTTGTCCTAGTACTGTAACTTAGTGAGACTTTTTAATTGTGATATGGAGAAGAGAGATTTAATAGCAATTTTGAATAAGATTTTATTTAAGAAAACCATTACTAAAATGGATCTTTGTCCTACAAAACCAATCTGGGTCATTTCTCAGCATGCACTGAAAGCAAAAAATGATGGACCTGTCAGTCAGGGAGCACAACCTCTTTGAAAGCTGACACCACTTACCAAACTTCATCAGGAAAGAGTGATGTTCCTAAGTGTCTAAGCACAATGTACTCAGTTTGTTCAAGAACCACTCACAGATGACTCTCATGTCAGTTCAGTCACGAATTCAGGAAGAAATATGTCCTTTCTTTAAAAATAAAATAAAAATTTCAGGGTTTTGAACTAAAAAAAAGTTCAGCTAAAAATAATGTTAGCTCCTTTTGTTAGAAGAGGCTGGGTATCCATTCTCTGATCTAGTAGTATCTTCTTTACAAGCAATTTTCCTACTTTGATTGCCATCCCGCTTGCTTTATTTGCACTTTGTGCCTTGGCACAAAGGTGAAAGAACAGAAGACTTTTTTAATAGCAGTCAGCAGTCCTGTCTGACTTCCCAGTTTTGTAGTACTCTCTGTTTTCTGAATTTAGGAGGACTAACGAGAGCATCGAAAGAAAAGAGGTGGCAGCATGTGCTATAGCTCTTTGCAGAAAATTGAGTTAGTTTGCATCAGAAGAGATGTATATGTTTAGGTAATCTTCACCTAGAGGCTGCCATCTTTTTATCATCATGATGCTTTTGAAATGACTGGCTGGCGTTATTTATTTATTAAATTATTTTTGTTGTTTCATGTTCTCTGAAAGTCTGCAGCCCATAGGAAGGACATGACATGTGTGTTTCCTCTTCCTGAGATAGTCGCGGGCTCTTCTGCAACAGGAGCCAAGTTTTCTTCAGCAGCAGTAGCAATTCAGTTCCACATTTTGCCCTCCTTTTTCTGCATCATGAATTTGCATGCTTAGGTTTCTTTCTCCCTGACTTTACCCTCACTCTCATCTTCAACAGCTGCTTTTGGTGGTGTCTAAGAGGCTCTGGTGTTTAGTTAGTGCCAGTTGCCTGGTTTTGACTGTTAACCTGCTTCAGGAACCTGGTTTAGAGTATCAGCTTGTATAACATGCAGTTTTCATGCTGCTGAAAGACATATTTGGTGTTACTACAGTTATTGCTTTAAATGTGAAAATTCCCAAGAAATTGTGACTTTTTTCTTATCTAGCCCTGTTGTGTTTTTTCACAAAGAATATGTACTATATGCTTTCAGACTTCTACTAGATAAACATGAATCAGCAAAGCCACATATGCTTTCAATACAGCAGAAGTTGTTGACAGTATTTTTTTTAAATTTTTTTTAATCAAAAAAGGCCCAAACCGAAGTTTTGGCAGGCTCAGCAAGAGAGTTTTTTAAATTACCATTTTGGGGCATCCTGCCATCTTCCTCAGTGTACACTGCCTTCCTGTTTATGCCCTTCACTCCCCCAGAACCAGCGGTGGGAGGTGGGGGAAACTTATGCCTAATTTGAAGCGAGCCTATGGAGAAAGGTGTGAGATTGAAAGCAGTTTTGTGGTAAATACAGATATCCTGTTTAAAAATAAATAATTTCTCTCAGCAATGCCTTTTCAGTTTGCTGAGCTTCCAGAGAGCGTTAAGTGCTATGATAAGTTGGCATTGCTGCTGCGGTATCATAGCAACTCCAACAAATCAAGACTGCGCCCTCGAACAATGAATCATTCATTTAGAAACCATATCTTCTCTTTCCTTTACTTGAGAAAGATTTATGCCTTTCAGGAGGAAAATTTATATCCACCATACAGATGTAGGCTGCACAATACTTCGTGGAGTGTGTACAATAGCTTTGGAGGGATTGCTCAGGGCATTGCCTTCTGCCAAGGCAGTCGTTTTAGAGAAATCTGAAAAAGGCAGCAGTGGTAGCTGTTTGGATAGCTGCCACTCTCCAAAGCTGCTTGCCTTCAACCTCTAGGTTCTGCCTGTCTTGCTGAAGGGAATTAACATCACGTCATTATATCTTTGGGTTTAGCTGCTTCTAGTAAGATAGGTGAATCACCTCGTGAGCCAACACTGAACATAAAATGATACTGCCAAGTTAGTTACTGATGATCTGCCTCTAACAAACATCTAAGATAAAACCAGGAGAAAAAACAGTAATTATTTTCTTACTAGGAAATCCAAGCTGAACACATTGCTAAGAAACACTTCAAAAGAGTCAGCTTAAAACACACTAAGTCAGATTTCCAAACTCTGCTAGACAGCATTGAAATCTAAAATGTCTGAGAACCACTGTAAGAAGCCATCTGAATGAGAAGGCTGTGAAGAGGAAAAGTTCCTTTCTAGGTATGTGTTCAGTTGCTGAATTAAAAACAGCATCAGAGCACAGGCTTTCTTTTTCCTTTGATGTACATATTGAAAGAGAAGACTTGGCTTAGAACACGTGAGCCAGTTCAATTAAATAAGAATGTAGAAGCGAAATGTCTTTGCACAGTAAGAAGGTCTAAAATTATTCTAGCTCTGGACTTAAGCCCTTCAGAGAAGTAATATAGTGAAGTAATTTGATTAAATTAATAAATACAGGCATATACCATACTTGGGCTTCTTGACAAGAAAGCAAACAATAAAAAAATTGCTTGGGCATCCAGAGTAATAAAATTTTATTATATTTGTTATGCTAATTGTTGAATATTAGTTCAGGTTTTTCAAAGTTGACAAACCTCCAGACTCAAAAATTGAAAACATGTACTTCAAAAGGTTAAAAAAAAATACAAACCTTTATTTTTTTAAGCTAATCAACAGAATTTTTAGATCAGATGTAGATTCTTTCTTATTGTTCCAGTCATTCTGAAGCACTAGGGCTGCTGTGTTGCCTTTTTTCTTCAATTTGCACATGGCAAATTTGTCAATAATGCTCACTGAAGGATTTGAAAGATAAGGTGAAAGAAGACTTGGCAAAAACATTTCTTCTATGTATGGCTGACATTGTCGATAGAGAAATCCTCATTTCCCCTTTTTCTGCCTCCATTTTTTTTTCCAGAGCTGTGCAGGAGAACAATGATGAGTGAATAAATGGGTAGTTTCATTAGCAAGTGCTTTCTTTTCTTCATTGGACACAGAGTGCCTGATAATTCAATTTAAAGTACTTTACATGGAAGGTCGTGATATCTGCATTTGCTGATTTTGGCTGGGATAGAGCTGAATTTCTTCATAGTAACTGGTATGGGGCCATGTTTTGGATTTGTGCTGAAAACAATGTTGATAATTCAAGGAAGTTTTAGTTATTGTTGAGCAGTGCTTACCCAGATCCAAGGCCTTTTCTGCTCCTTACCCCACCAGCCAGGGTTTAGGGGTACGCAAGAATTTGGGAGGGGACACAGTCGGGACAGCTGACCCCAGCTGACCCAAGGGATATTCCACACCATATTCTCACCATGAGGAAAGAAAAAGGAATGTTTGGAGCAATGTCCTGTGTCTTCTGAAGTTACCTTTAGGCATGATGGAGCCCTGCTTTCCTGGTGCTGGCTGAGCACCTCCCTGCCCATGGGAAGTGGTGAATGAATTCCTTGTTCTGCTTTGCTTGTGTGTGTCTTTTGCTTTCCCTATTAAATTGTCTTTTTCTCAACCCCTGAGTTTTCTCACTTTCCCCTTCCCATTCTCTGCCCCATCACAGTGCGGGGAGCAGAGTGATCGAGTGGCTGTTTGGGTTTGACCCCAGGTGATGGTTTCGGGTCAAACCACAAGCACTGCTCCCTCACAGTGTGCAAAACTTTAAACACAGCAACTATTTGTGCTTTGTTTAAGCCATGAAGCAGTGGAGAAATAAAATTACCTCAATCGTTCACTGCTGTCTTAAGAAAGCATCAGGTTATCAGCTGCAAGTCACTGTAAAAGAGGATAGTAGACAAGTGACAGATAAGCTCTTTTGAAAAAGAGCTGGTGATACCTTTCAAAGCTATAGTGTCCCAGTTTGTTTTGTTTTTTGGTTTTTTTTTTTTACATGAGGGCTTTTTGTTTCTATTTCAAGGTGAGGGAAATAATGTATGCTGAAAAAGTCATGACTGGGGTTCAAACTTGAAAAGGACTTCTGATGCACACAGAACTATAAAGATCTATCTCTTGTTATAGGATCATCCCTGGTACGCACCCAAATCTCAGTCAGTGTATTACATCCCTGAGTTTATTTTCTCTCTTTCATCAGAAAAGACTGGAAACAGTGTTTTTGACTATCATAATGTCTTAATTAAAACTAAATATGTGCAGCACTGCTAAGCAAATATAGAGGAGGTACCCTCTATGTTGAAACGTCTCGTCCTTGAGGAGCAAGGGGATTAGAAGAAAACACTGCTGCAGTACTTGCAAATAAGTCTGTGGTCTGGCTTCCAGTTCCTTAGAGTTACGTGGTGAATGTGCATTATTTTCTGTTCACCATCTGCAAAAAAGTCACTAGCTTTCTAGGGAATTGCTTGTATCCTCACTCTTGTTTGGCAAATAAGGGAGAGAGGTTTGAGAGGTTAACCTCTAGCAGAAAGGTCTGTAAAGGTAGAACTGTTGGCTATGGAATGAGGCAAACCACCTCATTTTCAATTTCAGATCAGCTCAAACTGTTTAGTTGAATTTCAGCCTTAGTTAAACAGAACTTCTGAGTAGTGGTTTTAATCGCCACTGCCTGGTTTGGCTCCCAAATTCAAAAGTGTTGTTAGAATCCATAATGGAATTGTGAGTTTTTTCTTACATGTGGATGGATTTTTTTTTTTTTTTTAAATTAATGCCATCCGTTGTCTCTTGGCCTCTAGTACATTACAGTGCCTCTGAACAGAAGACAAGAAACACTGAACTTCTCTAGCCAAAGGCAAAAGCGATTTCTCTCTGTGGAACCCATGTGACTGCTTAGAACATTATATTGCCTTCATTTAGAAGGAGTGAATACTCCTTTCTCTCTATCAGATACCTTCTAAAGCTGTTTATGCTTTACGTCGCTGGGGAGTAGAATGGTAGGTTTTCATTCGTCATCTGCCAAATTGGCTGTATCAGAATTTCAGGTCTGGCATTTGAAGTCATAACTGCCCTCGTGCCCATGAAAAACTGAAGACACTTTGATAGATTAAATGAAATCTTAGTCTTGATGACCTTTTCCTTGTTAGAAGAGATTGTTTTTTGGGACTATGGCTTCTGGCCTTCAAGTGTAGTATCAGATTTTTCCACTTGTGTGCTGTGAGAGCTTAGTCATCGGGAAGTTCACTGCCAGACAAATCATAACTCTGCCTTTCCTGTTGTCACTTTTTAGTACCATTCTTTGAACTATTCATGTGTTGATGAGTTTTTCAGCAACAAATGCAGGAGAATAAAGGTCATGATTCCTCAGTGAACTGTTCACCACATATACTTCTTCAAAGTACTGAAAAAATGGAGGACATCCACTCATTTTTTAATTACTTAGAAGAGGTCCAATTTACTTCTCCTTCCTCCAGAGATTTACAGGATGTTTATCCTCACTTTAGCAGTCATTCACTCTCAGACATGCAGATGAACACCACTCCCAAAGGGCAAAGTGAATAAACTTTGGTTCATTGACTGGTCTGTGGTAGGAAGAACAGAAAACTGTAAGAAACCTTTCCATCTATATCTATTTGGCAAGAAAGGAAAAGGAAAAAAAATACATGAGTTGCTATCTTCAGGAATTCAAACCTTCTGCCCTGAAGTATATTAAATTTAGAAAACATATTAGTGTACCGCAAAACCCACAGGACAGATTTCAATTGACTCCACCTAGATTTTGGTGGCAAAACATCCTGGCCACATAAACCAGTGGAGCATTTTCTGTGGAAATGTTGGCTTCAGCAGTTATTACTCACAAGTCAAAACAGAAAGATTTATTCCATTTTCCATTTCAGTTTTCCTCCATCTTATAACCCCAGGAAGAGAGCTTCCTTCTTTTCAGTTTATCCAGATGCGAACAGCTATAGAAAGTAGAAGGCAGTGAAGAATCCTCCCTGAAGCTTTTTCCTGCTGTATTCTTAACACAGAAGCTTGTTGAAAAAGATTTCTAGAGTCAAAAGGATGCTCAGGATTCACCTCTGAAGCATCTGCAGCAGCTGTGGAAAACAAATGCAGCCACGTTTATAATCAGGCATTTTGGCTGTTTGTCCCAGTACATACATTTTCTAAAAGTAACACTTCAGAGCATGTAAATGCAGTGGAAGGGACTGTGGTTTAATGTGGAAAAGATCTGTAGCCCTGGAAGATCAAAAAGTGTAATGCAAACAAAAGAAAGTCAAGCAAAACTGAGTAATGAAAACACAAAGGGGGATGGCATTAAGTAAAAGAAATCTTTCTTTCCAGTGGACTGAAGTTTCAAACTAACTGGTCTTTCTCATTCGTAGCCCAGATTTTGAGCAAGGCTCAGACCATGTGGAGGCACAGCAGCTGGCTCCTATACCTAGCTGGGGTAGGAGGTCTTAGGCCTTTCCCTGTCTTTCTGAGGTTTAAGCAGGTGAAGAAGAACACAGATCCTGTCAGATGCCCTGCACCCTTCCAGGCCTGAGCACCTTATTAAATGCAAAGTTTTCAAAATACTTCATGTTAAAAAAAAAAACAACAAAAAGTCCGTAATCAAATTTCTCATTATCTTGGCTTGCAGTGCACATACAGTTACCTTCATTGTATCTTTTAATATATATTCACCTGTTTTCTTTGTTCATTTAGTCAAGTAAGACACTGATGCTGATAAAATATTGGTTTAACTGATGCTAAGGAGATAACTTGGGCATGGCTAATAAAAGCTGAAGCCATCATGATTAAAAGAAAAAAAAAAAGGCAATACCTGCAAGCATAACAATATTGAATGGCTCTGGCTGATGCGATGCAAACACAGTGTACAGAGAAAGAAGGGCTGGGTGCTGTGGTGGTTGAGAGCACAGGAAAGTAGAGGTGATGTGGTTGTGACCCATCCCTCCCTTACAGGCTTTTTTGAAAGACTATACATTTGCCCTGTTACTTGTTGAAGAGACAGAGAGTAAATGGGGAGGCAAAGAGGAAGCTGTAACCATAGTGTGGGGTGAAAAAAACAGGACTATAAAGAAAACTCCCAACAACCAAACCAAAAACCTGCCCTTACATAACAGAGTTGTTGCACACACATGCCAGGCTTTCAGCAGCATTGAAACATACTGCCTCAGAGGCTGGCCCAGCTGTTTGGTGTTAGAAAACAGCTGGAGAACTAAGGGAAAACACCTCTGAGATGTGACCTGGACGACCTAAGCCAGAGTCCTCTGCCAAAGTTGTCCTTTTGAGCATCGCCTGCAAAAGGAGGTGAGGTACCTCCTTGCTTGAAATCTGATTTTGGAGGTGTTTTCTCATCCTCATGCTGCATGTTGTACTGAAGTAGGGGGAGAAATGGGACAAGCTATCCAAGCGACATTAGTTATCTGTGATGATAATTTAAAACTAAGATGTAGGCACTCCTTTGTTTTCCAGGCTGTTTCCCTACCTTCAAGTGCACAAGATACATATATCGCTGAGTGGAATCATGCCACATATCTTTTTGCCCTTGTTACCTTTGGAAGAAAAACAGTTTTCTCTTTCTGTGGTTAGAGACCTGTCTTCTAAACTGCAGCCAGATTGTATGCAAGCACTGTTTATTGTATGCAAGCCCATTTGTTCTGAGGCCATCCAGTTCTTCTGAATTAAATGACTCTTTTTCACTGTTTTTTCCATCATGGTTATGTTGAAACAGAGCAGCCTCTCAGTCTTCTCTTTGCTATGGAAAACATCTCTTCTGGTTTCCATTCACTTGATCAGGTTTCTCTGTACCCCTGGATCAGCTTAGTAACCTTCCACTGAGTTGGGGATGCTCTGAAAGCCTCCTTGATCCTGTGGAGAAGAAATGGGAAAAATATTTTTCAGTCTCTACCAGAAATGCCTCACCAGTTCTCCAAATGCATTTGCCTTTTTCCATGTCTGCATCACCCTGCCAGTCAGTCATTTGGCAATGTGTTAGTACACCTAGTCTGACTGACAAGTTCCTGGCTCATGCCAGAAATTCTTGTTATTAGTCTCCAGTATTTGGCTTGGCATTTTCAACTTTTTATTACACAAGTCTCAAAGCTATCTGAGCCTGTGGAGCCTTACTAGATTTGCATCCTTAGCATATGTAATCTGCATATTCACAGTGTTTGTGGTGTGGTGAATGAAAATTAATGAAAATGCTAAAGAATATCAGCTTGATCTTCAGCAGCCCCACCAGTAAATTCCTTTGAGGCCTGTGCATCTCCTTTCAGCATTTCTGATTGCACTTCTCTTTGTGCCAGCCCTGTAAGCACTTCAGAGGTCCTCTTCTAATCCATGTAATTATTCAGTCTGATGAATCCTCTCCTATGCGATACCATATCAGATGCCGTTACCTAATCAGATTGTACAAACACCAGCATGACAAATTAATTAAACCCCCTGCAATTTCATGCACTGCTTCTTTCAAAGGTCTGCAGTGTAGACTGTCTAGCTGTTGTTGTCTGGACCCTGTGTAGAGCTTACTGAGTATGGCCTCAGTCCTCAGCTTTACTCGTGTTCAGTGGTGTTGCATTTGCTAAAAAGACAGTGGGAAGTATTCTTTTGATTTTGAGATGATGTTTAGTCTAGTTTGGATAATTTCAAGTAATAATAAGAGGAGGAGATTATTCTACTTCATTGTCTGTTTTCTGAAGTGTTCATCCTTACTTTGTCTCCTATGTAAGCACTGCTTGAAGATCTCCTCTTTTTTTTTTTTTTTCTTCTTTGTTTTTTGTTTTGTTTTCACTGCTGCAGTATGCAAGTTTGGTTGTTTACTTGAGGGCAAAGTACGTAATGTGGTCAGAATGCACTGAAGTCCCAGTGCCAGCAGTACTCCCACAGACCCGTGCAAAGGCGTCTTCAGCAGACTGGGATTTTTTTGTGAGCTGAAACCAACAGTCCTGCATCCCACTGACTTGGTAGCATTCCACTACGAGATCCACCATTGCCTTGAAAATAAAACATGTGTGTACAACCAAACAGGCTTTTCAAAAGAACATTTGCAATAGCCTTGCAGCTTTGTTTCTCCCAGCTGACTTCATGGTCTCCTCTGTGGCTACTACTCTTGGTGGAGATGCCTGAGTAGAGATGCGTGCCCCAGTGGAGAAGGGAAGGATGATGCCTCCCTGAACCTTGCAACTCCTTTTTGGTCTGAGGTCTTCAAGCACTTCCTCTCTAAGTCTGATAAGCTTTTTCTCATATCGTCTTTCAAACCTGGCCTCTCCCTCTGTTTCACATCTGCCACCTCAGGCATGTCTGCCTGTGTATTTCTATAGGTTTGCTGCCTTCCTGCTACCAACAAATTGCTCCTCTCTGTCACAGGCAAGTTCGGTAAGCATGCCAGATTCACAGTGCTGAGCATCCCAAAGAATTCACTGATTTATCACCAAATCAACACACCTTAGTGTCTAAAAATATTTTAAATGTTGTGAAGCATAAGAATTTAGGCTGTACCTAAGGCTTCAAAACAGAATATCTGTTCTTGCTCTGACCTGGATTTTACTTTCCTCTTTCAAAATCTATTTATTTCCAGCTACTTTGTCCTGATGGAAAACTATGATCTATGGCATGACAGAATGCTGGCACTAAAACAACCATCAAAAGTGTGATATTAACATCAGGTTATTTAGGAGCAGGAGGTTTTGGTATTTTGGTCAAGGTCTGTAGGCTTGCTTTGCAGTTTATTGGTTTGCTGTAGGCAGACAACCCAGCCTGGAATCAGAAAGTTGGAAAGGCCTTGGGCAAGTGTTTCCAGAGTCACAGGGACAGTGGGTCATTCACAGCCTCTGCACAGCCCCTCCCTGTAACTGTGGCACTTTGGCTTGCTTCGTATGCCACACAGTCGTCCAGAACAAAGTGTTTTGGAACTCATGGGTGCTTTAAGATACTTCAGTTCTCCCAGTCTCTAGAGAAGAACAGTAGTCCTAATCTGAACCAGTATTTTAAAAATGAAATAAACAAGCAGATAAATAAATGTAATTTATAGAATTCTTTTATCATAACACAATGTAAACTGTGAAATACTGCAAATAAACATTGCTCTGAAAGGTAAACTTGCCTGGAAGATTTCGGCACATTTGTGTCCTCAAATATCCACCATAGGACAGAAAGCAAAGAGTATTACTTGACTGAAATTTTGAGACTGTTTCAACTAACAGCTATATAAGAAACATGCCTAAATTGTAAAAAACAAGATGTGACTTTTTTCGAGACCACAGGTAGCAGGGATGAGGGTTGTTAGCACCCTTTAAAAGACACTATCTTTGGAATATTAAAAGCAATGTTAAATTCAGCAAAGCCAAGCTTAGTTTCACTGCTTCATGTAGAACTGTACCATTCCTTCTTTCTATTGCTGATATAATTTCATCTCGTTTAGTTTTGAGGCTGGACAAAATGAGAGGGGGAGTCTTGACACTCATTGCATGCTTCCATGTGTTCTAGTAATACACCTGGGAGAACAGAAGCACTCAAAAGAAAGCTACTCCTCAAGGAAAAAGCACTTCTTAATTTGCACTGATTTCAGGGTCTACTGGATCAGGTCCTACCACTTGCACAAAATAGCACTTTAAAAACACTTACTTACCATTCATGAAACATGAGTTTGAGGAAAGCTTATATTATCACAGTACTGGTTGAAGACCAATCTTAAAATGGCCTGTGGCTCTTATAAAATTCTAACCAAAAAAATACAATGGCCTTTTTTCAGAGGTTTTTCTCTTTATTTTGTACTTTATAGCCCTTCTTTCTTTCTTTCCCAGAGATGTTGGCAGCTGTTCCAATGCTGGCTGCAAGTGTGCTTTCCCAGTGCAGGCAGCAGGGATGGTCCTGGCTGAGTAACTGCCTATTGCTTCCCTTTCCCAAGGAATTATTGCTGACTGCTGCAGTAAGTCAGCAGACTGGTGTGTACCTTGCTGTGCCCTCAGCTCCACTGCCAGTTCAATTAAAGGCTGTCACTCTACCAGGTCTCTGGTTAGGAGGGGTCCTCTGTCACTGAAGCGCCTTGTGCAGGGCCAGGACCTGGTCTGGGCTGAGTGTTTGCACTGCGAGTCTTGTGACACAAGCATGGAGAGCGTGCCGCTTCATCCTGCCCCAGCAGCTGGGCTTTAGCAGAAAATGTTGGTTTTTACTGCTGTTGACAGTTCATCCACTGGTGCTGTAGATCTTTGTCCAGACAGAGTGTGAGAGCCGAGGGGGAACACAGTTGAGCTAGCCCAAACTGGGGCTCAAGAGTTGATCTCTGAATTGAGGGTGAAGTAAATACCATGACTGAAAGAGGTTCAAACTATTCTTCTTTGTCCTATGTTGTTTGGGTTTCAAGATAAGCATGGAACAGAGCTTCAGAGCAGAATGCCTTTTAATTTTACAATGCCTATAATTCAAGGCTCTTTGGTTATAAATCCCCCCAGTTTCAAGGAGAAAAGGCTTAATCCACTAGATACCACTGTGACAAGCATCTGCTTCCTCAAAGGCATCTTTATTAAAATGAATCAAGATAGTCTCCTGGGGGAAAGACATCACAAAATCTCTGTAATAAAAAGAAATACCTTATTTTCCTTAAAGTCGACTGATCAACAGCAGCAGATGTATTACTGACTGCAAAAAAAAAATTATAGTATTTGATTATGGAGTTGAGTGGACTTGTCTTTTGTTCAGAGTGAAATAAGTCATAGAGCTAACAAAAGAAATTAAATTCTTCACCTAGTTTTGAACTGTATTTGTTGAAGAGATTGTTAGGTTACAGAATTATTGCATCTCAGTTCCTGCTGTAAAATAAGGTTTTGGCACTCTTGCTGGGAGTTGAGCAATCAGTCACACTGTTGTTTAAATTTGCTGTGGTGGCAACAATTCTACGCCAGTGCAACCTCAACAAAGGATTTTCTCCCATATCAAACACTCTAAAAAGGAAGTTGAAACATAAAGTCAGGTCTTCCAAAAAAAGAACACAGAAATAATAAGGGAGTTGCCTCATAGACAGAGAGATATGTACAAGGAGATACAATAATTTCCTCTACTTCTGAGTTTATGAAAATACAGTCCATATGTTTAAGGCAATTTGGTCTTACTCCATGGCAGGGCAGGAGGCAATTTGCTGTGCTTTTAAAGCCAGTTCAGCTATCTGTGATGAGACCTGAGCTGTGAGGATGACCGGAGCCTGCAAGGTTCTGGCTCAGATGACAGACGGAGTGTGCAGAGGCCTGCCCCATGACTGAGAGAGCTGCCAGGGATGCATCTGAGAATGGAGAAGGCAAGAGGAGGAAAGTATAAAGGTCTAAAGTGTCTGACAGTGGGTAGCATTGAGAAGCTGTTTTCTGTGATGCCATCTGCTGCTCTTTATAAAGTGCGTGATGACCTAAAGGAGGCTGAATCCATTGCTGTTGGATCAGCCCACAAAGGACAAACCTATTGGGATTTGTAAGTTACCCACCAGCAACAGGCACAGACATACATGTTCCTGGGGATTGGGCCCCAGCCCTCACTGGGGTTAAGAGTCCTGCCCCACATTGGAGTAACCAATTTCAGAGAATTCACTGCCTGCAGTAAATCTGGGGTGACCCAAGAGAAAGGCTGTGTTTTGGATCATCTGACCTTCAAGCTAGACAACTCAAGAGAGGTGAATTCATTATACCTGTGTTCACTTTGCTCTTGTCACAGTCATGTTTTTGACTCTTTGGAACAAAGAGTTTCTAATAGAGAGTTTAGAAAATATGTGTGTTATGCAGCATCACTGAAGTCTATAAAAGTCTATAGAAAACTATGCTTTTACAGTTGTAGTAAGCTGGTTTTGAACTTCCATGTCATTAGGACCACAAATGCCAAATGACAGTGCTTTGGAGAGTCATCCCACAATACTTCTACAGCTCTTTAACTGCAGTTCCTAAATTAGATTATTTCTTGAATTCCAGCAGAAGATAACCTTGTTTTAGCTCCATTTGTAAATTTTCCTTTGAGACCTGTGACTACTATGGGCAAGTTTCTTCTAGGCTGCTCAGAACAAACAGATTATCATCAGGAACATGGCCAAAGGGAGTAGCAATTGGAACCATCATGTGGCATTAGCTCAAAGAAATTTTCATTTTCTTTGCAAGTGTACCTTCCAGTTTTTGTTGTAAGACACAACCAGCACTGACTGCTTCAAAATATTTCAGATGCTTGCTCCCACTACAATGCTATAAGGTCTGTTTCAGGACCTAATTTCCCTGATGTCAGAAAAAATTTATTAGTCAAGATCAGCATAAACTAATTTGTTCCTGACCTGCACCTGAAGACTCAGTAGTCTTAGTGCCTTTCTGGCACTTACCTCCCAAAGTGTTCCACCAGTGGCTGTGCGTATCCTAATTCCAGTTTTTCTACCGTGCAAGTAGAAAAGCAGAGTTCTGTCAGGATTGCTGTGTGCTGTTGGCTCCATTCACGTGTCTGCAGTGTTTGCATTCTCGTGTTACACACCACCACTACAAGAGCTTCAGCATTATATTTACCCTTAGGGTGTATGCCACTGCAGTCCAAGTTGGTGGCCTCAGCATCATCGTGTTTCAGAAGCTGTTTTGGGAGCACTTAATGCTTTTGCCCAACTGCCCTCCAAGCCTTGACAAAGCCAGCCCAACAGCCATATTTTGACCTTTGACATTGAAGATTCAGAAAAGGATAAATCGTAATCTGTTGTTCTTGTAGTCAGAGAAATGTAGGCAAGTATTCACTGGGTAAGGGGTAGCTTACAGGCTGTGCTACACTATTAAAGCAAGCCAGCTCAATTTTTCAATCCCCATAATGGCAATAGTATGACACTTAGCTCTCTCTGTCTGCCTGAGAATCTTGGCAGGAGGCCCATCCAAAGCGTATTTTGTATTAGAGCAACTCAGAGATAAATTATAGCTGTTCTGAATTAATGTTTTACATCCTCTGTACTTCCCTGCTCATCAGCAAGAGGACAAAAAACCTCACGTATGGAGAAGATAGAAAAGAGATTGCATCTCCTTTGTGGAAATAGAGGGGTAAAATGACTCAGAAAGCAGAAAAAGGCTGGGCTGGGGGCTGGGGGGACTGTAATAGAGGCTGTTCTCCTGATGAAACCTCAGCACAATATAGAGTAGTGCTGTGAAAGCGTGGTAGATAGTCTATCTTCATGCATTTCTTACCACTTCTGAAATCCCTGAGTAAAAAGACCCATTATTTAAAACCAGTGACTCAGACAGAGAACCTATTAGGCAAAATTACCTGTTGCACTATGGTGTACCAGGATCAGTTTCACTTAAGCTTTGAGAATCCCTCAGTGTTTTTCCTGAACTTAAAAAGTCACACTCTTGTGCCTGTATGAAACAAGTGAAAATGAGTTATGAAGTTTGAACCTGTGCAGTTCAAGTTGAGGAGCTAGAGGGAGTAGGATGGTGGGAAAATGTTCATTGCAATTGAAATAATCACTTTTAGTAAGAAGAGGATATTGCATCAGGAATACAAGAATGAGAAAGGATGCCAGTAAAGATAGTTTTAAGCTTGGAGTTAAGTTTGGTGCAGTCACAAGGCTAAGAGAGCATTGAGTTTGTCAGGGATGTCTTGGTGGTGAATATTCTGCTGCTGAAGTAGTTTGTAGGAATGCTGTTAGCAAAACCAAGTTAAGAATTACTGTGGCACCATTTGCAGTCCCTCAGTGGAGGAAGCCATCCATGGTATGTCTGGTCACCTCTTCAGCTGGAAGACATTTTTAAAAAAACTTTAAAAAAAATTTGTAGTTTGTGAACCCAGGGGTAGACACCTTTGAAATCAGATTAAGCATCAAACTGTAACATGTATTTGGCATTAATAAAGAACGCTCACAAACTGTCTTGTGACTGCACTTCTGGTTTAGACTCAACCCTGCCAGACACATAGACATCAAAGTCACAAGACTTGCTACAACTCCATGGGTGCTTCCAAGGCTCTCTTTCTCTGAGAAGGCTGCCTAGGTATTGCTTAAGGAATTCTAAGTAGAAGCACTAGCCAAGGATTTGCTGAAGGTATAAGGTGATTAATTATTGCCAGGCATTTAAAGATTACTCCAGTGAACCCCTGTCTGTGGGGTCTGTGTGTCCCAGTATATTCAGAAAGAATGCTTTTTTGTCTCCCCCTGTAAACTTACATGTTACCAATAAGTACAGAGGAAAAGTTTGAAGCATT
Source organism: Pardalotus punctatus (assembly GCA_013400915.1). Classification (NCBI taxonomy): domain Eukaryota; kingdom Metazoa; phylum Chordata; class Aves; order Passeriformes; family Pardalotidae; genus Pardalotus; species Pardalotus punctatus. Next base: position 690,128 of record VZTX01011783.1, read on the forward strand.
GATACATTTGCCACTTCTCCCCTTTTTTACTGAATCCAGTAAGGACAGAGCATATCTAGCCTGATTGCATTTCAAATGAATTGGTATTTCACCTTATTTCCATTGTCACAGAAAGCCATTTATTAGAAGAACAGCAATTTGGCTCCCAGCTGCCATGAGATCACATAAGCAGCAGTAATCAGGTTCTCCCATGGCATCCCACTCTTCTAGGTCAGAGGGTATTTTCAGCGTTGCTTATGTAGAAATATTACTGTACTTCCCCTTGTGAAAGACAGGGTGTTTCAAAAAGAGTGCATGATTTCTAGAGAAAATTCTTTGTTACTTGTGCTCCATTAGCCACTGTCTGGAAAAACCCATGTGCAGTAATTTCATTGTGAGTTGACTTGTTGACTTCATGTCATTGGTTACTGAGAGAACCAGTCGAGCTATTTTTAAAAGGAAATGTTAGCCAATCCTGTCAACAACACCTGCAGGAACCAGGCGAGGAGTCCAAGTTAATCAAAACTTAGGCTGAGGACAGAGAAGGTTAGGTTTCCTGAGGGAAAATTTTACTTTGGAGAAAGGCTACCTGTTCTCCTTCCTGTGTTCCTGAACCTCATCTCTTTACCACCTGCTTTCCATTTATTTTAAACAGATGATTAGGTCAAATTCTAGAGGCAGAATTACTGTTTTAGTGAGACTGTCACTTTCTGCAGGTACTGAACTATTGGAAAGTTTTGCAATAACTGGAAATACTTCAAAGTGTGTTTTGCACGAGCTTTAGAGAAATGAAACCACAGCCACTATCCACAGTTTGTTTTCAAGTACACTGAGTAACTTTAATCTCATCCTAATAGAGCTGGTACAAAGAATAAGAATGGAAGAGGGGAGAAAAAAAAACAGATACAAATAAAAGGTTTTCCTACTGTTATTGCGGACTTTATTTATGATGGGTGTTTCCAGCAGAGGAAACACCAAGTTTGTATTTAGGCTGATGATCTTGATGCCCTCTGTTTGTCCCTTCTAAGCAATTAAGACATGAGCTATTCTGGCAGCTCTACACTTGCAGTGACAGGCACTCACACCTAACAAACTCAGCTTTGTGTAGCCCAAACTGTGCTTTGCCCAGCCAGCAGCATGCTGGAGGGAGCAGCTGCTTAATGACAGACCTTAACCAGCCGTGCTCCCTGCTCCCGACACAACAGCTGATGAAAGTACAGACCTCAGATGTATTCTGCTCTGCTGAAGATGGGCAAAGCCCTGGAACAAAAGTAACAAGTCCGTGCAGGGCCACATGGGCAGATAAATGCTTCAAGAGGAAGCTAGTGGACAGCAGATAACTGCAAAATGCTCTAAGCACATGTAAATGTAGGGCTGTACTATGTGTTTGGGGACAGCTGGTCAAGCTCCAACTTCCAAAGTCAGGCACAGATGACTTGTTTGATGTTTATGTGTATTTTTTGTAATCGTAGTAGTTTTGACATGTACTTTATAGATTGTTCAGTGTTTTTTGGCACAGTGCAGTACTGAGGAGGGTGAAATAATTTGCCTCTTTTCTCCTAAGCCCAGTCATTGGATAAGTCAAGAATTTTATGCCTTTGCTCGGCAGGCTCTTCACCTCTCCTGTCTTCAGTGAGAGAGAGAACATTCACTCAAGCTGAATGAACAAAACCTGCAGACTTGCTTTGGCTTGCTTTAGCCTTTCATCCTGTGCAAGAAATATTCATTAAATGTCAGACTCAGTTGCTTTACATATTTTGCCTATTTCTACTGGCAGCAGAGGTGCTGCAGTTTGTGAGCTACACTTACTTTGGTGTGCTGCTCGCTACTGATGAATTTGAACCACACTTGGGGGAGGGAAGGAGAAAGAGAACAGGTAACAAAAGGTAGCTCCCCCTAATTCTCACATTTTCAACTTTTGAGTAACAAATTTGTTCTTCTTCCTTACACCAAACACCCAAATATGTGTTTGCATGACCGTACTCCAGTGAAGTAACCCACATCTCCCAGCTGAGTGCCAGTACTGGCAAATTTGAAACAATAGCAACAGTAGGGTAATCTCTAGAGCAGCCATGAAGTGGTAGGACAGTATATGTGATGATACTGAAAGGTTTTGCTGCAGTATTCATGGCCTTGAATTTGATTGTTGGCTTATACACAGTTTGCTGCGTGTAATTATTACATCTCTTGAATGAAATCCAAGTGGAAAGGGAATTGAGAGGATATGTCAATTATTTGTCTTCCACGTAGGAGGACGTGGGCTCTGAATCACTAATAAAGAGCGGAAAGTGTATAGAAATAAGAGAAATGAAACAATAAAAGTAAATTTTACTAATCTTGCCTCTAGGGTCCTTTCTACGAGAGCCAAAATTGGAGAATAAATCACCTCACAATTCCTGAGAGAAACAATTCATAGTAGTGTACTGCAGCTTAAATCTGTGGAAAGAGAAATACTTTCCCTTTTGCTTTGAGCAAATATAGGTAGTGTTCTTGTCACCTGGTTCCTTAAGGACTTGAACCTGTCTGGTCTCTGCTGTGTGTGATGCTTGACCTTCAATGCTCTAAGCACATGCCCAGGAGCACACTCGGCTCAGCTGAAATATAGGCAAGATTTCTGTGCAGTTGAAGTAGTTTAAACAAGTTTTACTGAACCTGTGCAACTCATATTTTGCAGGTACTGCAAAAATTTTGGCCAAGTTTTGGTCTGGTTTAAAGGCATTTTTGATAGCTTCTGCCAAATTTCAGAAATTTTCACCAAATGCTTTAATGCATCAAGACTTTTTATAACTTGAAAAATTTAAAGGAAAATATTTTAAAATATCTACGAAGCCAGGGACAAACCTCATTAATTTTCCACATTCCTGCAGCTGGCAAAAGTGCTTCTGCAGATATGTTGAAGTGTTTGCTTCGATTTTTTTTCTATTTGAGTACTTTTTAAGGGTAAAAAATGGATTAACAGTACATACAGGATCTTGTAATTGTGAGTGTCAAGTGACCTTATGTGAACGACTTAAGAGAACTGCTTATGTGAAAACACACGAAAGCAGAAGCCTGGCTTCATATGCAAGGCATGAACGCAGAAATACAAAAGAAACGAACACAACACCCGAATTACTGAACAGGAGGGGTGAAAATTAGAAGACAAGTGGAGCTAAATAATTTCTTGTCATGAGGTAAAAACATACGTGAGTTAATGTGGAGGACAAGATCTTTGGTGAAAGTGAGGAGAAGTGGTACTGAGTGATGAAACAAAAGATCTTTCAGGAATAGAAAGGAACATGTGGGAGGTGGAGTCAGGCTGATGCTAGCAAGTTTTAATGTGCAAGGGAGGCAGATGTGGACGTTCAGATGCCAGTTTTGGTGACATGTTGAAGTTCAAGATGAGAGTAGCCTCTCAGGGTTGTTGTCTAGGGAAGGTGTGGGGTCTTCTCCACAACATCTTCCAGCTGTTCAGCCTGGGGCAGCTCTCCAGGGCCCCTTCCAACCTGAACCTGTCCATACACTTTGGAGTCTTGTGATGTGTAATCATGGAGAAGGTGGCACTCTCCATTTTAGGATGAGAGAGCCATGAGCAGTATTTCAGAAAAGATTGAGTTAGTGCTAATAAAAAGGCAATATGCTAGAGTTGTGAGAGACTGACAGGTGTGGGACCTGTGTTGATTAGATTTGCCGTGTGCATATAAACAAGTCTTATAACAATCCTTGCAGAAATTTAATTTATAAACATGAGAAAAAAGTGATTTTATGAAATGCACAACTGATAGTAAATCAGCTTTCTTTCTACTTTGAGGGTATAATGTGCAGAAGAGAACAGAGCCTATTTCTGTGGGAAATTAAAAACAAAAGAAGGATCACTGCTGTAGATACTGTATTACTTGTGATTAAGGCAAATATTCTTTGTGTATAGATACATAAGATATGCATCTGTATCCTCCCCAGTGTTTTCTAGTACTCAAAAGTAATCAAAATGGAATTTGGTGAAGAAATGATAGCTATTCCACTGGGCACTGTGAAGAGACAGGGAACCAACCTTCTAGTTTTATATGTCTCGATTTATGTCTCTGTTTTATTTGCCTGTACTCATAGACTTAGAAACAGAAATTGCTTTTGAGAGGAAAATGAGTCCTTGGCATGAAGAAGATCTGAAGACAAATAACCTCAGCCCAGAGTTTGTCATACTTATGTAACATAATCCCAAATGCTTCTCACCTTTGTGGATCAGCTCCAGGAAAACCTAAACAAAAAGCTGGCACACTGCTTTGGGAACAAAGCATTCCATTGCATGTTTCACCTTAAATACATTTTGGACAATTGATTAGCATCAGTCAGAGGATACCAGCAAAGTCATAATGCAGAGGAATACCTCTGACATTGATTTTGCTTTTGTCCTGTTCCCCTAGAAGCACTGCTTGCCTTTAAAAGGCCAGGCAAAGTTAAAGCTTATGGTCTCACCTCAGGGGTCATGTTTCTCCACAGACCTCAGTGGAAATGGCAGTGGTTTAGGTCTCCTTCATGCTGGTGCAGGGCATTCCTGTTCCACCAACACTGCACAGGGAATGTGTCCTGAAGGACTTCCCACAGTCATGGCTCATCAGTCTCTTGGCTTCGGGATCAGTGTTTTCCACATCCCACAGGGAGCCAACCATCTGCAGCAGCTGATTCACCTCTCCAAGATTGCTCCCTGTCATAAATGTTCTGGAACTTTGTCAAATGTAATTTGAAATGAGCCACTTTTTGGCTTCACTGAGTGGTTTCTTTCCTGTGGTCCTGCACCACTATATTCTGTAGTCTCCTTTGGTTTTGCTATTATTCTCTGCCTTGTTGTGCTCTAACCTGTTGTTCATGAATCTACACACAGGCAGTAGGTGCCACGGGGCACTGCTGCTCCAGCTCCCAGATGTGTCCTCCTCTGCCTTAATTTTTTTGCAGTGGGAAGAATTTCCCATTTTCACTGACTTGACTATTGTCACTGCTGCTCTAGGTATTCCTGCCCCTCCTGACTGTGCCTGTTTAAAGATGCAGTTTCCTGATGCATTCCAGGTCAAGTGAAAGCTGCAAGTGCTTTAGAACTATGGTGTTTTGAATTTAGAGTATTTATTTAATCTTCTCCCAGGACACACAGCCTGGACACTGGATAGCAAGTGGATAGTGTCAACAAGTAAAACTGAGATCCTGATCATTTCACAGAGTAACAGGCATTTCTGTTAGAGTGAGAACCTTGCAAAAATGTTCATTCTTGCTTTTCTTTGCTGCTCAGGAAGGTAAATGGGGAAAAAGTTGCAACCAATAGCATTCTGGTTTTTGTTGCAACTGATGGCATTCTAGTTCTCATGGCTTGTTTTTTGTTTCAAAGGGTGTATGGGATTTCTTCTAGGCCATATTCTCATTACTTAAGCAGGCAGAGTAAATTTGATTGGTATTTTTTGTACATTAACTTTTTTTAAAGATAAAATGTGACATTTGTCCTGCAATGTGAATTAAAAAGCAGCAAGCAACGGAAGAACATCAGCTCTGATTTTCAGGTCAGTCCTAATGCTCTTCCAAGGACATCCCCTCCAGAGATAGGCCAGAAACCACAGGCATGTTGAGGTGTTCTTCTCTCAGGACAGGCATTTCGTCTTCCCTCAGGTGGGGTTCGGAGCTCTGCTCTCTTACTGGGGACTGGGATCGTTTCTGTGGGTTGAACCAATGTCAGCACTCACAGCATTGAGGGCAGGGGTGACTGCTTTTCTCCCACGGAGCAGGGGCAAGTGAAGTGTTTTAATAGTGGGCTAATAGGAATAGACCTCAGATGGCATTTCAGACATCTGACACATGCGCTACAACAGGTGCTGACCCAAAATTAGAGATACTGAATTAGGGTAAAAGCATTGCGGTACAAAACAAAACAAATCTCAACCTCCACCCCCCCAAAAGAGACCCAAAACAATGGACACTCCTCAGTCATAATTTTCCAAATGCAAGGTCTGACTCCCTCCCTCTGACAGCCTCCTGAAGGGCTCTCTTCCTACAGTATGTTTGGGCAATCTTCTTGAGCCCTAATAAATGTGTGTGTGTTATTTTTCCCCAGTTTTCTCTCACTTCTACACCTGTGTCTATGGAAATCTTACACAGACCTGTGTCAGAGCACTACCTGTTTATCTCAAAGTGCCCATGGGGGCTCCTGCATTTATGAGAAACCCATCCAGAAGCAGAGATGCAGCTGCAGTAAAGCTCCGGTAGCACCTACACAGTGGTCGAATTATGCCATGCTTTCAGAGCATTGGACCTGTCAGGGATCCTTCTGGCAGGACAGTGCCTGCAGCGGTGACAGTGGGAGGCAGAGCAGCCAGAGCCAGCTGGTGCATTTGATGCTGAAGATTTCAATGTGACAGGATTTAGTAAATGAAAACTCAGCCAGGAGTGATCAGGAGAGAGATTATTTGACACAGGAGGTAGAGTGTCCCCTACATCAGCTTGCTCTTTATCTGGATACTTTGGTTCTCTTCCATTTTCTTAGGGAATAACAGGTAGGAAGATACGTGCAGGGAAGGGAAACACATTACAAATGTTTGCTGAACCAAACGTACATTTGGCCAAGATACTGCCAAACTGAGCAGGTTTTTGATGTCACCTGTAAATAGATAACTAGCCTGAACAGACTGGAAAACATCTCAGGCAGAATCCCAGTTTCAAACAACCCATAGGAACATGCCAGCTTCCAGTATGCCACATTCTTCTTTTCTGAGATTAGCAAAATTGAGCATTGACAAGAATTACATTTCTTGGATTTTACTTGCTCCTGTTTAAAACACATGCACTGGGGTCAAGTATTGACTACACAGAAAATAGTTAATTTCAAATGAAGCAGAAAATGTGCCCTTCTAGTTGGATACAGACTAGTGAAATGTAGATAGTATGTAGGTAATAAAACAGTTTTAAAAGCAGAAGAAAACTTGTACAATACACGTTGCTTTCTCAGTGGATTAAATTTTTTTTTTAATACATCTAAACCAATACAAAGTAAAATGTCAGTCATCCAGTACTCTCTGGGAAGGGAGGATCATATGAGTAACGGTCAGACTCCATCGAGTCAGCTTAAAAGGCAGCCTTTGAATTTTTGGCAACAGAGGTGTGTAGCCCTAGATTGGAACCAAACCTTTTCTGCCAACGTTAGTGAATAGTGCTAAAAGTTCATGCAAAATAGGACAAGTTAGACCTTTGACATTTTTCTCACAACTGTTGCTTTTCAAATCTCTGCCTTTGCATGCAGAAGTTTGTCATCCATTATGCCTGTTCTAGAAATTTCATAGAGGTCTCATATGTTCCTTCTGAGAGGATCAAGGCAGCTGCAGTACCCAGTTGTAAAGATGTGGTTGCTGATTTGCAATGTTAAGCGTATTTTATATTCTTCTGACTTGAGTCTTTTGGATGGGAATTTAAAAATGCTAGTCCTCTCTGATTTTAGTGAACATTAAAGACAGCACACAATTACTCATTAAAATAGGTTCAAAGGGTTGTTAACAGGTCCCCTAGTAAAGATTTCATCTTTTTAGTGATAACAAATGTGTTATAGAAGAGATTGAGTAGAAGTAACTGTGCATCTTGGTGCCTGCCTTTTTGAGAAGTATTGTAGGAATATTACTTACTTCAACTAACCTGTCCATGTGTCTACCAGACTGTGCTCTGCCTGGAAGTATTCTGTAGGGTTTTTTCCTGTTAGTTCTAAAAGAAGGGTCAGCAATATCTGAGGCTTTGTATTAATCACATTTGATGAATTGCACTTTACTGTGACATTCTGACCCAGTACTGTATTAGATTAGTGGTTCATTAAGAACTCAGGAGAAGGTGATGTCACCAACAGTCTGCCTTCCAGCATCTGGATTTCCTAGTTATCCCATCAAATGTGGTGTGAATAAGCTGGTTCAAAATAGGATGACATCTGAAATACATACGATCAAGCGAACATACTGTGTTAAATATTGTCACTAGTATTATTGCTACCTAGTTCAGTGTAACTTCACTGACAAGCTACACAAATCTTTGTAGAGGTATGCTTTCTTGTGGTACAGATGCTGCTGATGAACTTTCATTATTGATTTCTGTTCACACAAAAAGTGTACAAAATAGAGTCAGATTTAAAAATTGAGACCTTGCCCTGGTTTATATTGCCTTCCTTTATGACAGATTTAATTGGAGGTCTAACGGGAAATTAGACTTGAAGATTACCAACTGCATGGCTGGCATGCCATGAAAGATCAAGTGTCTGTGTCTTTCATATTGCACACCAAAGCCACTTTATCAGTTATCTGGGATATCTTGTGGATTTAAGGATATCAAATATGACATCAACAGCTTCAGTAGCAAAAATATTTGGAAGTACATAGGGTAGAAATGCTATGCAACTTTTCGTAGGGAGTTTGAAAGTTGAGGATGAAGAGTCTTTTACATTTTCATCTTAGAGTGGAAAAGGAAAAGACTACAGAAGCCTAACCATCTATACACAGTCCTATTGTTCATTTCCTAAGGATCTTTCCAAAGAAGCATTTAGAAGGATTGCATTTTCAGGGTTAGCCTCTAGAGTATTTCATAACGTCAGCCATGTATTCCACAGGAGTAAAAATTAATGGCAACATATCTCTTACGAAAGTCCCTTTTGGATTTTGCCAGTTTGCCTTACCTGGTACACAGGGTGTCTCCAGGGAAGAAGTTACCTACTTGTCTGTCATTTTTTCCTTCAAAAGAGATCAGTAAAACCAGAGAGGGAGAGAAAGAGGAGTGCTCAGGTCTTTCTGTCTGTCCTGCTTAGATGGAAAAACTTAGTTACCTTGGGGCCAAAGTTATATGGAGCTGTTTTCACTGGCATGAGGTCTGTGCTAGGGAAAGATTTCTCTCTGCAGAGGGATCATAGTGCCATGCCTCCTTGACAAAATGTTATTTCTTAAAGCCATGCTTATCCCTTGACCTTGTCAGAAACAGATTACCATCCTCCACAAACTCTGGTATTCTGTAGTTGTACAAAGCAGGAAGGAATCACTTGTGCTTGTGAAACTGCTGGAAATAATTCAGCTGTTTACATGTGATGAGAAGTTTTTTAACTAGCCTGTCTGATATTGGTTAGCTGTTTCTCTTTAAATTGAAGCTACCATAAATATTTCACTCTTGACAGAAGAAAAGAGAGGGGAAGAGCCATGATCAAGGAACCTTTTATTTGGCATAATTTAAGGCTATTTGTCTGTTACTGGCAACAGCAATTGGGAGATTCAGCATCTTTAGCAAATTTAAATTAGAAGATTGTAACCCTGTATACACCTTAATACTGATTACTTCACCATCACAAGCATCATCACAAAAGACAAGTACACTTGTCTTTCAGTTCAGAGGCCACAGTCTTCTACAAATTGTTTGAATACAGTTTTGTGCACACACTAGTGCTTTTGGCATCAACAGATTTAATATAATTTGAACTGATATGAATGCAATAGATGGAATTATCTGTATCCCAGGAAAAGTTACATATAGCAGCTGCAGGTATTCCATATCTGACACGTAGTGTTTGCAGGAAGGAACAAACTGGAGCAAGACAGATGAAAACATTTGAAGCCTCAGGCATTCAGGTCAGAGCACATTAAAAGAGAGATTTGACAGATATCAAGGATGGATAAGTTGGTATTTTCTACAGCTTTTTGCTATGTTGACAGTGCAGCTTTAGTTTCAAAAATTAGGAATGTCTTATAGAAAGAGTGGAAAAGAACAGTAGGAAAAATGCTCATTTCTGCTTCAGAGATGCAAGTTCTTTTCCATTCAGTGGATCTTTGGAAGGGAAAATAAAGTCGAACAACTGCAACAAAAAGATTATGCTTACATTTGAAATGGAAGGACTTCAGCACAATTACCTGATGATACTCTGCCTGGTTTGTTCATTCAGATAAAGTGGTATTAGAACTGCTGTGTAAGTGGATGGAGTGAGGTTTGTATGGTGGCTTGGCGAGATGTCCCTGGTTGCCCTCATTGCCATGGCCCTGTCAGCACACATCAGCCATAGCCCACAGGAACTAAATACTTGTTAAATCATATTTCATCCTTCATGCTTTTTGAATCTAATATTGTGCTGGGTATACCAGATGATTGATGCTGTCACACTGCAGATAAAATTTATCGTTCTGTCATTTTGATTCAATACTTTAGAAGCATTTTGGTTCAACCTAGAATCTGAAGGAATGTTACACATCTTTTATATAGTTCACCTTAGTTATAAAAATAATCCATCTAATTCTTAGTCATTAATTGGCAGACATTTCCTGAACACAGACCTAGAATTAATTAGTAAGTTAGTTGTACCTGAATATGTCTTGAAAGACATGTGGCATATTTCTTTTTAAATTTCCTACAAGGGAATGTAAATGAATATGGTATCAAATACAAATACACAAATTTGTGTATATACAAATATATATGTCAACTACTTGAAAGGAGATCAGTTATGTTTAATCACATGCATATTTGGCCTCATTTCCTAATGAAAGTCATAGACTAATATCCGTTATTCACAACGATTACATGGGATGTTGTGAAAAGCTTGTTACAGGGAAAAAGCTTTTTAGCTCCTCAACTTTGAGAGTATGTCAGAGCTTTTACTTGTAAAGATGACCTGCAAGGACTGTGCTCTATTGAAATCTTGGCTGAAACCTCAGAGCAGTATTTCAGTGGTTTTATATTATCCATTACTATTACCAGGTCATAAAATTATTCTAAAAAGGAAAGAGACTGACTGGTATAACAGAAGTTCAATTATATACTTCAGAAATATATACCTTATCGTCAATGCTATTTGACTTGACTTTAGTCCATATTTTGCCTGTGTTGCAGGTCACAAGTTACTGCTGCAGAATCTAGAGACATAAAGTCCAGATTGGGGTGAAAACAATGACAGCTAAACTTGCTTGTTCCTTCAGAAACGAGATGCAGGAGATTGTGTTTGGTACACTTTCATATGTGCTACATTATTTTCTCTTTCTGTGTTTCTGCAGGCCTTGAATAGGGGCATCGCTGCTGTCAAGGAAGATGCTGTGGAAATGTTGGCCAGCTATGGGCTGGCATACTCCCTGATGAAGTTCTTCACGGGTCCGATGAGTGACTTCAAAAATGTAGGTCTGGTGTTTGTGAACAGCAAGAGAGACAGGACCAAAGCAGTTTTGTGCATGGTTGTGGCTGGCGCTGTAGCTGCTGTATTTCATACCTTAATAGGTAAGGTCACTTCATGTCTAGTTAATATGACTTTTAATTTGCTTCCCTCACCCATTCTTCAAACTGCTAAAGCTGTAGGCTTAATATTTCATTTGTAAGTACAGAAGATGCAAAAGAGATCTCTTGGGCTGATATGCCCATCCACACAATTTTTATTGCTGTTTAAAGAGGTTGTTAAGGAGCAGATTCCATGCACAAGGCTCTCCTGCCTGGAAACACAACGTGCTGCTGATCTCTTTCAGTCCAGTGCATGAGCAAAACTTGGATGAGGCTGACAGGTTGCCTGAAGCTGCAAGCTCAGTGTTACTGTTAGGTAGTGATGATCAGCTAGCTGTATCTGCTGGGCTGGTTTGGCAGGACTTCAAGGCATGCTTGGAAGGGCTGTTTGTCAGTTCTTGGTGGCATTGTTGGTGTACTCCCTCTGTACCTAGTTCTTTGCTACTTATCTCACAGTACAAAATGCTGAGCAGGTAGGTGCCAGCACCCTCATTAAAATATCAGGTAGTACTCACTGCTGCTGCTTATCATCATCCACTTCCATTGAATAATTAATCTGTGAGGAAGAGGTTACTAAGAGCAGTTTATACCAAACTGAGACCAACTTCCTGAGTGTACTCTGAAACAAATAAAATGCACAAGCAGACACAAACTGAACATTAAAAGTAAGGTGGCCATAGGATTTGCGAGTTTTTGAGAGCCTGGAGAAATGGAATATCAACTCAAGCATCATCCACAGCAATAAAAAGCCATTTAACTTGGAAGACTTTTAACTTCATCCTCTCCAAGAACTGCACCAGATTCTCTGCACCTTCTGGCTCCATTCTACAGAGCCAAAACCTCTGGACCTCAGCAATGAAGAACAGGAGATGCTGGAGGAAGAAGCAGATAGTGCACTGCATTGAGCAGGTAAAATCCTAAAAAGCTGGGAGTTGAAAGGGGTGGAAGGGAGGAGGTAGTGTGAAAGCATATGGAGGCATGTGTTGGCTGACAGGCAGTAGTGTTGGATTGGATGACCACCAGCAGGGAGTCTTTCCATCACAGAAAAATGGGAAATGCAGTGTAGTGGCAATATCCTGAATTGCTGTGAAATCGCAGAGTGGCCTGGAAGTGAGGCAGCATTCATTATCAGGCTGTTAGTATCTCAAGAGCAACATATGCTGCAGTTCATCACATGGAATAGAATAGAATAGAATAGAATAGAATAGAATAGAATAGAATAGAATATTTCAGTTCCTGCCTGAGTAGGTACAAGATCCATCTGGTAAATACAAATGCCCCCTGCTCTTATCCTTTAACAGGCTGCCAGCTATACTCACCAGCTTTACATGCCTCCCAAGCACTACAGTTTGTTTTGACCATCATATCTCTTATTCCACCACTGGTATGCCAGCCCTGTGCTATTTAGCTTTGCTGCATGTTATGCTCATAAAAAATGCTGACAGTAATGGCTCGCTAGCCAGGGAAACTCTGTGCCAGGGATAAGCTGTTGCTAATTTTATAAGCTGAATCCATGCATTCAAGTTAATTTAATTCACTGATATCGATGGCCACTACCTAAATATGTTTACATTTGAGGCTGCTTTATTGAGTCAGTGTTATAAATTTTGGGCCATTCGTACATTTGGCTCTCGTATTTCTTTGCTTGGGATGTTTCTTCAGTCTTCAGAGCTTCTCTTCTAGTTGCTCACTTCTTTCCTGCCAGTGCTGGTCAACGTTTTTGCCTTTGCCAGCTGGATAAAAAGTTATTTTCTAGTCATCCAGTATTTTATTTTAAGCTGGGATACATTTTTTAAAAGTTTGATGTATAACTATCAAATTTCCAGGTGAAGGACATAACTGGATTTTCCGTGTGGGACTTCTTATTGAAAGGAGGTGTTTGGAACAATGGTTGGAAAATCTGTCAGATAAGTTTCTTGTCTTTGCCTGGAAGTAGAGCCCTGCTGAGTTCAGAAACTCTGAAATGCCCTCTGCAGATACTGGGAAAAAAAGAAGGCTGTGCTTACCATGCTTTAAAGTCCTGAATTAAAAGGCTGCACACAATCTTTTGGCTTTTTATGGTGACAGACTGCAAAATATTTTTTGGTATTTTAACTTGTCTATGCCTGAAAATATGCAAAGGCCACAGCAGAGACTGGCAGAGTGCCTGAGGGAATGGAGTTAGTCAGATTCTAGCACCAATTGCCTGGGTGATGTTGCCAAATTTTATGTTCCAAGTTTCCTTTGAACCTGTTTCAAGTCCTGATTGTTCTGCTCTGACCCACAGATGCACAGCCTGCCTAGCAGGAGGAAGAGAAGGAGTCCAGTGACAGGCAGCTTCCTAGGACCTGCAAGAACTCCCCAGCAGCTGCAAGCCTATCACAGGCTATCTGCAGGACACACAAATACAGGTTACTGATGCTCAGTGGATGAAAAGGAGGAACAAATAACACTTAGGGGACTGAATTTTTTCCACATGCCATGAATATAGGGCTAAGGAAGATGACATGACTGTCTGCCATGGACTGTCAAAGCCCAGGAAGAAACAGAAAACAAAAAGCCTGATGATATAAGAAGTACCAAAAGTCAAAAGGAAGAAAACAAGTGGTGGTAGAAACAGAGTGACCACAATGAATCACCACATTTCCAACTGTGATAGAGACTATTTGCAGTCTACACACATGGCTCCTCACAAACAGTGGCCTCTGCTCATGGAAAATATCAAACCAGACTGTTTCACCCACCTGACTCATGCTTCATTGCTTCAGCACCAGCTCCCCACTGCTGCTTCCCCACTGGGGCTCACACAATCCTCTGTGCCAGTGACTGGCTGAGCTAAACCACTTGACCTCACAGTTGCAAGCGCTGGGTGCCTAAGTCATCACCCAACCACATCCTTATTAAAGTCTGCAAAGTCCTCACCAGCAGCTCCTATCACTCCCCTGTACAGGTAGCAGTAACAACTGAGAACCAAGTTGGCCAAAGGGATTCGAAACCATGTTCTCATCCCAGCTGAAATGCTGCTGTATACCTTGTCAGTACAGAATATAGTATATAGAATAGAATATAGTATTTTGCCTTCCTTCTCTTGGGCTACTTTGAGGGCAACTGCTGCCACCAGCTAGTTTCCTGGTGGGAAGTTCACTATGGAGCCAGGACCTAAAGTGTCTTGTTATTTCAGAGACTGGCTTTTTGGTGGCTGTAAGAGAAGGGGTTCAAGATGCTAAGCCTGTCTGTGCATATTTTTGCCATCTTACTAAAATACCAGCTTGACAGAGAAGAAAAGTAATTTATATAACACTATGCTAACATACTGCATTTCTTAGTGTTGTTGGTAAGCTGTCCATACTAAGTGAGTCATTTTAACATCAGTGTCATAAAGGGCATGCACATTTTTTTTGGCAATAAAACAGCATTGCTCAACTTTTCACTAGTGTACTGAGAAAGAGTATACTGAGAAAGTTTATTTCCTTTTGAATAACTCTTGGTAGTTCTGGAAATGACAAGGCAGCAGTTACTTTGAGGAAACATCCTCTTTGCTTTTTACCATACCTGATTAAAAACTACATGATGGGTCATTGTCATCATCAGGAGAAAAAGGCTGGAACTTTAGTAACCAGTAAACTTTAGTGTAGGTTAACTTCAGTAATCTATATCAGATTGGAGGCACTAGACATGTGAGTGATTTTTTTTGGTGCCCACTTATTACTGTCAGGCTGCTGAACGTGGGCCATAGGTTGCACAGAGGAAAACTCCAGCAGTTCCTAGCAATTCCCCTGATATTTTTTAACTTCCCACATGAATGATCACTGCACGTACAATAAAAATCTCTGTAAGTGAGACATAGGTGTAATCCCACCAATTCCAGTGTAACCCTATTGGAATTTTCCAGAGACTAGGAGTTACAGAGTGGGTTATGACAAGATGAGGTATTCTTTCCAGTCAGTCTTGTTCTGACAAGACCACTGTACTGGAGTATATTAAACATTTTGCCCTGGAAAAAAAGCACAAGAACATGAATCAGAATATAATCTAGGCTTGCTGCTTTCTGCCTCCCCCCTCTTTAAATTAAAATAAAATGTTATTCATTAAAAATTTTTCCGACTTCAGCATCTTCACATGGTCATTGCTAAAGCAGTAACATGCTTCCCTGGCTGCCCCAGCCTTTTTCCCACAACAGGGGCAGTTTCTTCTCAGCAGGGTACTCAGGACAAAGGGAGAAAGCCTATGACCAAAGCACTTTTGGATAGCAGTGATTGTGTTTCAGTTAAAAGAGGCTAAATCTGAGACTTATGAGATGTTGGCTTATATGAAGATAGTTCAAGATACAAAAAGTCATTGATAGATTTGGGAAAATCAACTAATGCAATTTTGGAACTAGACCTGAGCACAGAAAAATATGATTGCAGTGATCAGTCTGTACTGAGATGCTCCTAAGCTATTTTGTTTTTTTTAAATTCATGTATTGCTATAAGCAAAGAAAAAAAATCACAAAGCCTTAAACACTCTGGTCATCTGAGCTTTCACAAGGGGAAAACAGAGGCTTTCTCTTCTGTTTTAAATTTAGGCTAACCAAAGACATAAAGAAATCTATATACCCTGTGCCATCTCCCAATGAATGTTTGCTGTTATTTTTTCACTTAGGTATTTTCCTATCTGCCCAAATAATTTAGCTGAACAAATTAGCTCAGTGGGTTAAGCATGGTGCTAATAACACCATGTTGTCAGTTTGATCCCTGTGCAGGCCATTCACTTAAGAGTTGGACATTATCATCCTTGTGTGTCTGTTTCAACTCAGAATATTCTGTCATTGATAAACTCTGATGAGCATCAGTTTTGGACATGTAAACCATCTTTCTGACAAACAGCAGAATAGATTTGTTAGTTCTCAAGTCTCCAAGTTCATTTTTAAAACTGGCAGCAAATTATGTAAATGGAATATGTCTGGAAAAAACACACTTCAACCCAAAATCACGTTTTGGATTTTTTTTTCTTCTGGTAAAGGTATTATTGACATATGTAGCTCTGTGTCTGGAAGTAAAGGGTATCGCTTCCTCTGAGAGTTTTTTCTTTATTATTTAAGTATGACATGCTTAGTAGTAGTCAGCTCCAAAATAACTGCAATACAGCTATTTGTCTGAGACTGCTGGCATCATTAACAGTGTGTTGTTTTAAGAATGTCTGAAGTTTGTGTGGTAGTAATTGCCTTGTTAGAGAAATCAGTGTAGGGACCAGGAGATCCAATTAGGTGTACAGTTTTCAGTGTCATTTCTTGACCTTCTGGGTCTAAAACCTCAACTGGAAAAACGAAAGCAAGAATTCCTGCTTAACTTCTGTAGCAAAACTGATCCTTAGACATAGCAAAACAAATGAGGTATTAGAGGAGAGCAAACAGGCAGCTTGTCTTGGACTTGGGCTTCTCTGTTTTGCTTGAAATGATGTAAGAAGTGGGAAGCACCATCTGCTTTAGATTCATGTAGTACTCTCTGGCTCTGTTGTCTGTGTTATTAATTTTGTACCATTCTTCATAATAAGTTTGTAAGGTTGGCCAAGGTTAAGTTCTAATTGCATCAGCAATTGCTTGATTCACAGCTCAGTGACACATGCCTGTATGTTTGTCAGTGAATCTCAGCTTAACTTTTTTGTGAGGGTGGAAACATTCATGGACATCAGCAAAAGTGATTGTGTGCTTTCACTGACATGTGAAATAGTTGGCTATTTTGAAAATAATGTTTTAAGTTTAACCGTTAAGAATTTAAAACCAAAGAGACATTAAAAAGTGCAGTTAAACTTTTTTTGATGGGGGGAGAGGAAAAAAAATCTTTTAAGCTTACAGAGCTCAGTGCTGACATCTCTAGAAATTTTAAAAATGTGGTGCTATGGGTTGTAATGGTCTAAGTCCCTTAAGAGTGCCTTGCCAATAAACTACAACCCTTTTCTTAGAAGTGAGAGCAGTTCAGCCTCTGACCCTCTGATTCTGTGAATTTTTCTGTGATAGTAAACTTTAAATATAAAAAAACAACTCAGTGGCCTTTAGAGACAAAAAAGTTACTTATTCCTCGCTTTCTAAACACTTTAAAAGTCTGATTTAAAACAGGCGAAGGGCAGGGAGAGCACAGAAGGGTGACTTCTGCAGCGTGCTGTGCTGGAGGTGACCCCTCCACAGAAGCAGGTTCCTCAGCACCTGGACTCTGATTTTGTCAGTCCTTATGTGGAGGATAAGGTGGTGTGTCTCCTGCAGCAGTTTTTAAGTTTCTGTGCAGAAGTGTAAAGCACACTCAATGGAACCTAAGAGAAAGTTCAGTGAATCTGACCTTCACATGTGGCTTGCCTCACAGATTCTCTCCTTCACTGAAATAAGTTGATTCAGAAACATCCATGTACTGCCCTGCCATAAAAGCAGCTTTCCACAAGGACTTACCTTGCAAAAATCCATTCATAGCAGAGTTTTCGAAACACTGAGTGAAGATTGGTGCATGGCTATTCATGCAAAAATACGAAGAGGAGGTGCTTGATGTTTGACTGAACTACAACCTGTACACTTCAGGGGTTAAACTGCCCTCTCTAAATTGAAAAAAGGTTGGAATCCTACTTTAAAATTCTTCCCCAGCCCCCTCCAAAAGGAGCCATGGCTGGGAGTGCCTCAGGAAGATGACTAAGCAACTTGGGATTTACTGAGTGAATTTGGAGACTGTGAGTCTAACAGTCATAGTTCAGGTGAAAGACATATAGATATGGCCCAGCATAGGGAAAGGGGGAGATTTTAACATTTTTTGCATCTTTTGGGCAGTCCTGGTTATCTGGAATGAGGCTTGTGCTTGTTCACAGTGCTGTCATACCACCTTTTTTTATTTCACTATCTTGTTTACACTGTCTTGTTTGGACACAAATAGTCTTTTCAGTTCTGTCAGTCATTTAACTGCTGTATCTCTAAGCCATCACAAAACAGTGATAACTTAAACTCCTCTTTAATTACTTCCAAATACTGTTTATGAGTTATGAGAGACAGTTTTAGGCTAAGAAGATTGATTTTGATGACTAATGTTAGCATTTGTCAATCCGGTTATGGGACCTGCATGCATGAAAAGGATCACATTCCTGAAATACACTCTAAGAAGATCTGCACAAAGATAATAGAGTTGTTATAAATGGAAAATCAGATAGGTGTTCACATTTGAAATAGTTGACTTAGAAAATACACAATTAGGAGAGAATTGAAGTAAGGCTCCCTAGGCACAAATAATTCTGCCATTACTTGCCTTGGGAGGTTGGTCTTACAGCCTAATCACTCTTGTAACAGCTATTGCAAGTGTATAGAGGAAATCAAGTAATGATGTGCAGGTCTAGAACATAGTTTATAAAAGGTTAAAACCGATTTGGATTATTTAACTCTGCATATTGTATTTGTCTCTGTAGTTCAGGCTCCAGTCACAGCCTTTGTTATTCCTGGTTATTGGGAGGACTCTGGGGTTCTTAAAACAGCCAGATAATGTGGGTACTAACAGAACTGCAAGGAGTTCTGTACATAGCTGTGTGGTAACTCCCTGTGCCTGTGCTGTCTTCAACCCAACACTTTGGGAGGAGAGACCAGGAAAGACCATGTTGTCCAACACTAAAATTGTCTTGGGTTGAAACAGGACAGTGAAGTAACATACTGGCAATCAGAAGTGGGATCTCCCTGATTTCCAGAGGTACCCTTTTCTGACTTGTGGCTCCTGAGGTGCTGGCTCTAGATAAGGAAGGAAACTAAGGCAGGTCAAGGCTGCCCAGGGACTGCACAGCAAAGCACACAGTGTCCTGACAGGTCCTGGCAGAGGTGGTCATCAGGCAGAGTAAGGAAGAGGCATAATGAGTGTGATTTGTTGCATGCTCTCACAAATCACAGTATCCTTTTACACCTTTGGGCAGGTTTACAGGTAGTGTCATGAGAATGCAGTGATAATAGATGGTTTCAACATTTATAAGGCACTATGTCCCATGAAATACACAATACCTGGTGAAAACAGCTTTCCTAACAAAGAGCCTTGATTTAATGAAGGAGCAGTAGATTTTTCTGGCGTACCAGTGTGTTCATTTAGCAAACAGATGTGGCACTTACTATACCCATCTCCCAATCCAGCCATTTGTTATCACTCCTCTGCCAAAGGTTACTTTAAAAAGAACCACAAGAGCACTTCTTAGTCATAAACAGCAGCTGGTGAAGCTGCAATATCTGAAGTCCCTGCAGCTGTTTGCTAAGTGGATGTGTGTCTGAGCTCCAAGACATCACAGTCTTTCAGGTACTTCTCAATATCTCACCCAAGAGTCCATATGTAACCTTTGTTTTTCATTCTTATTCTTGTTTCTCTACAGCATATAGTGATTTGGGGTATTACATTATTAATAAGCTGCACCATGTGGATGAATCAGTGGGAAGCAAAACTCGGAGGGCCTTCCTTTATCTTGCTGCCTTCCCTTTTATGGATGCCATGGTGAGTGCCTGATTCAGAACTGAAATTTAATGTTAATGTTGTTTTTTGTGACCTTAGTTCCCAAACATTGTTACCTGACGGGAAACTGAAGTATGCAGAAGTAAGGTGTGTCCTTTGCAAACAGCAGCACTGGATATACCTAGACTTATCTCCTGCTACACAGAGAAAGCATCTGGGTGGACTTTAAACATCCAGAGATCATGACAGATGTCAAAAACCTCAGCTGCCTTGCTAGGGCTACAGTATGTGCATGTTGGAAAGCACTGGTCACCTTGTGATGAGCTGCACTGGTTGTCTGTATGTGACCTCATTCCAATTTGGTAGTGAAAGATCTGAAGTTGCCATTCATTCCCAGATCACTTGCAGAGCTCACAAGGAATAAACTCAGTATTTTCTCAAATCAAATGTGTTAAAAAGATATTTCTTACCATCAGTTTTTGCAAGCACATCTAAGCCCAGTATATTCTCAAATGCTTGGGCAAGAGAGCCGTACATGGGGTGAGCTGCTGCTTCCCAGGTCACCAGGCTCACTGCTTGTGGCCTGCACAACATGAAAATGTGGCAATTCTCTTTAACACCTCTATTTCTGTGTAAAACTGGTAAAGGATAACCTTCTCAAGGTAATGCTTCCACCACTTTCTCACCACTTTGTCTGCTTGAAACAGTCACTGACAATAAAAAGAAGTTGGATCAGTAAGTTTTCTTTTCCAGACAGGATTCAGTATAACTCAGTGGGCCATTGAGTATTACACTTCAGAGGTGCATCCAGCTGGTGAATAATTATTTATTAGATTATTTATTATGATAATTCATCCTGTCCAGCAGCATCTGATTTATGAAGGTCTGGTTTCTTACTAGACATGCTCAGAAATTTCTATAGTCTATAAATTTATTCCTATTCTCCCTGCCAGCCTGACAATGAGGAGCTCAATGCAACAGTGCTTTCTCTACATTTTAATGGCTTAATGTTTGCCCAGGTTCACACCAGGTATTGCTGGTAGAAAAGAGCCTTGTGGGTTGTTTGTGTACCATGTGACAACCAGAAAACAGCATTCTTGGACCTGAAATCATTCACAATATCATAATCACTTTCCAAACTTTTCTCTGGCTTTTTTCAGGCATGGACCCATGCTGGGATTCTGCTGAAACACAAGTACAGTTTCCTAGTGGGATGTGCCTCCATCTCAGATGTCATAGCTCAGGTAAAGGCTCCTCCTAGGAGTCACTGTTTCCATTGTTATATGGACCAGGTGCTTTCCTAAACAGGAACTCTTTTGTACAGAGAGTTTCTCTGTGCCTTCTCTCTCTTCCATGAGCAAGACACCAGAGGAAGTAATCTTGTGTGCTGCCACTGAGTGTTTCTTCATCATGTGAAGGCTCTTTGCTGACAGTTGTGGTTTAGGACAGTCTCATTTGACTGGATCAAGTCAGTTCCCAGGATTGTTTGGCTAGGGTCATGTCCTCCAGCACTTCCACAGCCCTGTTTCATAATGGCCGAGAAACAAATGACGTGTATACACGTGTGCATTTGGGAAAAAGAAAAGTCAGGCAAAGAGACCACTGCCTGCTACCAGTCCTGAGGCTGAGAGAGTGCTTTAAAAGAGATCTTTCTCTCTGTGCACAATTCCTATGGAATCCTGAGTTGGAGGTGAAGGCTTGATTCTCCAGCTGACCTGTCGGTTTTGCACATAGTGTCTAATCCAGGGAAATGCAGTGTAAGCCAACTTCTGAGTCCTTGTTACTGTTTCAGAAGGTGAAGGCTCAGAAATGCACAAGAAGGGGTCTCTGGTGATAACCCCTGGGTGATGCAGAGAAGACCAAATGTTTTTTGAACTTTCAAAAGGGAGGTGTTAGCTATCCTGTTGCTTTGTATTAGGCACACTGAGAAAACAACATTCATACACACACTAATGATGGCCAGTGCTGTAACATTTAAGAACCAATGTACAGCCCTCTTTTGAAAACATATAAAAATATTAGAAAATTAAGAGCCCTGGTGCCTGTAAATGGTTGCTGTAGTGCCCCATTACCAGCTGAATGGTGTAATGACTGCATTAGAAAGAGGATAAAACAGTACAACATCAAAGGAAATATGAAGTCAACAGCACTTAGTTCAATTCTCCATAGCGTTCTCCTCCCAGTAAACATAAGGAAACCATAAACCAGGTTGGACCATTCAGTCAGTTGCTACTCTGTGTTTGTCAGGTCTCCTCCACTACAGTACTGCACTAAATCTCCAGAGATAATACCAATTACTGTAAATGACCTTAACCCTCAGGGTCTGCTCTTGTTCTGATGTGACCTACAAAGTTTCCTGACCCTTGGGTGCATGTCGGGTCATGCGCAGCTAAATACAGAAACAAATTCTTATTTTGGCCGTGCCCTTTCCACAGCACTCGGTAAGTGGGGTGCCAGGGTTGTGAAGAATAAGACACCTGTCATCTTCTCTCAACAAAATACTACACAGAGCAAGAGCAAATCCAGAACACAAAAAGTTGTGGCTGTCATAGCCCAGAACTCTGTATCTACATCTGCTCCCTACACAGGAACAGGAGCACAGGCAGTAGCCATTTCTCCTTGGGTAGCTTCGTGTGCACACTCTTTGTGACTGACTTTGCTTCTGTTTACTGAAAAGCAATGTTTTTTGTAGGTTTAAAAAGAGCAGTTTTGCAAACCTTTGTAAGCACTGTGGTCTGCCTCAGGAACATTTGCAGAGTTTGGTTTTTCTTAACTACTTCTCCAGCTCTAGCAATGAAGGAGAGAGCCCACACCTGAACAATGCATATTGTACTTCTTGTAACTCTCTTGAACACCAGCATGTCCTGGCAGGGTTGTCCTGGTTCTGCTCTTCACAGTACTGAACACAGTTTGCTTTCCAATTGTGCCCCCCATCCAGAGTCATTTGAACTTTAACAGGCATGTCATCTTCTCTGTACTTAACAAAGAGAATAATATCATATTAATCAATTCCTTTACATTTTATGGATTGAGCATTTAGTTTTAAGAGGCTGAATTTTGAGCTGTTCATTAGTCCAAAATTTTCCATTTAATTTACATTAATGTGGCACTCAGCTGAAGAGCAAATAATGAAATAGTGAAATTTCCCTTGAAAAAGTTGAAAATTAAGTTGACTTAAGACTTCATCTGCTCCTAAATGTTGAAGTGAATCCTTTAAAACACCTGGCTTTTTAATTGCCACCACCCTCCCCTCCTCCAAAAGAAAACCAAACTAGTAGGGCTTAGAAGCTGACCCTAGAAGCATCTCCAGCCTCAGCATGTATCAGAATAGCACATTCCCCTGGGAAGGGTGACACTCAGCCACATGTTTGCTGCCAGACCTTACCAGACTTTCATGCCAACCTTCTCCTATTTATGAGCTCTAGTCTGACACCTGCCCAACCTTCAAGTCCTGTTTCATAGAGTATGAAGTTAACTCTTGTTCTTCTCGTGGGTATGACCAAATACTGGGGGGTTCTGACTAAAGTTTCTAAGCTTGAAGTCAGATAGATACTGTAGTCATGCAAGTTGTTGGTTCAGATGGACAAGCTAGGAATCAGACAGGAGATGTGTTGGCCCTAGAGAAGCACACAGACAAACTGTTAATCACCTCTTTGTTCACTCTGCAGGTTGTTTTTGTAGCCATTTTGCTTCACAGTCACTTGGAGTGCCGGGAGCCTCTCTTGATCCCAATCTTGTCCTTATACATGGGAGCACTTGTCCGATGTACCACGTTATGCCTGGGATACTACAGGAACATACATGATGTTATTCCTGACAGAAGTGGGCCTGAAATGGGGGTATGTCTTCATCCTTGTGTTTTTTCTTTGCACCACTGTGCATGAAGGGCCTTCTCTCTGTCCTGCAGGAAGAAACATTTTCACTTAAAGAAGCATGGTAGAAACTTTTCCAGCAACAGCACATGTGAGTCAATGCCTTCCATGGTATGGATGTGTCTACTGAGGACCTCTGTACTGAGCTGTAAGACAGCACAGCATGAGCTAAGTGAACACCTTAGCACATATGGAAGAAGATATCAAAATTTCTCTTTTTCTTCAAATGTCATATTGTTTTTCATGAAGCTTTGTCTGGTAGTCAGAACAAATCATGAAGATAGATACCTTATGCATTATTTATTGAGATCTGTGACACATCTTCTTTTGAATTAGTATTACTAACATGAGTGAAAATATTTTAGGCTCCTCATATTGAAAATTATTGATATGAACATACCAAACTGACTGTGGATGGGAAAAGCAGAAAACCTTTCTCTGTGCTTTTGGTCCTGTGCTGCATGTTTTTTTCCAAACGCACTGGTTTTTTTTAACCCTGTGTTGCAGGGAGAAGCTACAATAAGGAAGATGCTGAGTTTCTGGTGGCCTTTGGCATTAATTTTGGCAACTCAGCGAATAAGTAGGCCCATTGTCAACCTTTTTGTCTCCCGGGACCTAGGTGGCAGTTCTGCAGCCACAGAGGTAAGAAAGTCAGTGCTCTCCCTTACTGCAAATGATCATTTACATGGTGTTACTTCTGTGTCTCTCTTCTTTGTCAAGCTGTCAAGAAAAAATTAAGTACATTTCTGTTTAGTGCTCTTTTTAATGCTTGAAAAGAAGGCTGCTTGGATTCTCACCATGAGCCCTTTTGCCAGGTCTAGTGGGACCCCACCCTCAACAAGACCAATAGAATTTTTTCACTGAACAGTGCCTGCATCTCAGGTTTTCATTCTATACATATAGGTACATATAATCTCGAGCATTCAGATCCCAGAGACTGTAGGACAGTTGTCAGTAGTCCCATGTTCTATTCTTTCCTGTCATGTATATTTTATGCCTGTGCAAACTGATGTGAAACTACTGTTAGCAGTCAGTGCATCACACAGAACAGCGTAGAGACATCAAAAAGCACCTCTGAAAAAAATCTGTCTCCTGGTTAGGATATGAAATGCATCCTGTTTCTCTTGAGGAATTTCAGATTACTCCAGTAAGTCTCCTACAGCTGTTGAGAGACAGATTTCTGATTGTAATGCAGAGCCTTCACCAATGTTCACCACAAGCTGACCCATCCTCTTAAGAAGTCTGGGGGACTTCTGCTGCCAGTTTCATGGGAGGATCTCTAGATGCATATAGTCATAGTATAAGCAAAGCTATAAGATGCTAAATGAAAAATTAAAAGAACTGCTGTTAGTTTGTCATATGTGATACTGTGTATTTCACTCACTCAGGAGGTGCCAGTGACTGCAAATAAACAGCTGTGAAAAGAGAATTTAGGAAACCTAATGCTTTTACTTCTGTGATTCAGGGATCAGTCTATGTGTTAACAGTGGTGTCCGTACAAAGGGGACCAGATTTAGCAAAGACCAGTTTGGCATTTCTCGATGACTTTTGATTTCAGATGCATCATATTTTGCGGCTAGCCAGTTCCATTCTGTTGCTATTAGGATGACTCCAAATACATGTCACAGCTCTGGTGCTTTGCTGGCAGTTTTACACTGACAGTAATGGTCTCATTCCAACTTTCTCTGATTTCTGAAATAATTGCCCCTGAAAAGGGAGGTGCTGGCAATACAGCAAACATCATCAATGTCTGGAGCATCAGACGGCAAAGGAGTTTTACAGGTCCCCTGTTCAATAAGAGCAGCAGCTTTCAGTGTGGGCAAGCAGTCCCTGTGAAGGACTAGGCTGTAACATGTTCATGAGGACCACAAATCCACTTGCACTGTCCAGCTCCCTCTGCTTTTGTTTGGACTGCCAGTACAGTTATGGTGATTGGGTTACCTCTTTGGTGGTGGCTTTCATAGGGGCTTTTTTCACCTGACAAATACAGGTGCTAGACATTTAGGAAGGCTTTCGTGCATATATGTTGGCATCACACCAATTGAAAAAGACTGGAAAAAAATCACTGCTAAAAACTTCAATACTTATGTCCAAGCAGAATCTAGCATACAAAATGTGGTAGTGAAATACATTTTCCTTTAACAGGTACTCTGTCTTTGCAGTCTTTTTGGACTTCATGATGAAAATAAGCAAAATATCTTTTATATTCCTCACTTGATTTAATCTAGTTAGGTTTCATAGAGATGGAAATTCTTCTGAAAATACAATAATGAGAGGGTGTGCAATTTAAAAGGGTACTATATTAAAATTCCAATTTATTTTATTTGAACCAATTACTTTTTCAAGGTACATTAAACATTATTAAAGCTGTTATTAGCAGGGAAGCATCTATACCGCTCTTTTCCTCTCCATGGATATCACTACATTCCACCCTCTTTTTAAACAGCACAGGGAACAAATTAGCTTGCTACATGGTGCTGTGTTTGTATAGATCTTTCAACCAAGCAAAGACAGAATTTGTAATTGGAGAATGGGCGCAGATAATCAAGAAAACGTATGTTGGAAGTTTAGGAGCGAAACACAGACAGCAGTAGTTAAAAAAGGTCTTTCTTAACTCTACCATTGCCAGATATAAAATGAATCAGAATTTAGGTGGATTGAAACACATCTGAACCTGCAGACAAAAGGCACCCAAGCGCTTTGATTTCTAGAGTTATGAGAGTCAGGCAGTTCTCAGTACAGATGCATACTTCAGCTCTGAGGACTAGAAAACTTGGAGTGACAGTAGATTTACAAGCAGCCACAGGAAGAGCTCCAAAACACCCTTCTTACATGAAAGACATGAAGTACGTGTATTTGGACTTTTTCTTCAGCAGTCAGAAACATCACCAAAATCTTCCATACATTAATATGTGAAGGAGCTTATGTCTTTGATAAACCTCTTGGACTGTACTTGTGAGAGTGTGGAAGGGCCTAGTTTTAAAATTTCAGGCAATGAATTGTTTCTAATGATAAAAACATTCATGTGGAATTATTTTTTCTGGTGCTCCTCAATGAGCCCCAAAGTGGGAAGAGGTGGATTTTTTTGTCTCATGCCTCCTGCCCCAAGCAGTCAGATTGATGTCCAAACTTAGTCAGCCACTGAGGCCCACTGATTTAAGTAAGCCTGTCTGTCTTACTTAAAGCTGTTTTATATATGAATAACCAAATAAAATGTATATAAATTTAAGTTATTCAATATTAACCAAAACTACTGTAAGTGGCGAGGCAGTCTGCTGCTCAGGTTATCTGTAGGTAAAATAACTCAGGAGCAATATGGGAGGGAGGTGTTCAGCTGGCTGAGGGGTGTACCACAGCTCAAGTTAACTATTATCTCAGAGTATCAGAGGGATGGTGAAATGAGAAAGCTGAATTAGGTAACTTCATGGCACAAAAAGATTTCATAAGCTTAAAATACCAGGCCAAATGATGGCCATTTTGATGGTCTTTCAGAAACAAAAACCTTCCAGTGACTTGTCTGGTTTTGCATTGTGTCAAGGTCAATGTGGTGATATTGATGGGCTGTAGCACCCTGTTAGTTTAACTGTTATGTTTGAAGATTTGAAGTTCATGTTTCTCTCCATTTGTAGGCAGTGGCAATTTTGACAGCTACCTATCCTGTGGGACACATGCCCTATGGCTGGCTGACAGAGATCAGAGCAGTATATCCTGCTTTTGACAAGGTAAGTGTCCCTGTTAGGGATGTCATAAATACCTCTTGTGTGGTTTTGCTTGTGTGGTCCTCCTAGTTCTCTCTGTTTGTTGTTCCACTGATAGGTTTTCTTAAAATCCTAGTTAAAATTAATTGGCTTTTGGTGGCTTCAAGCTGTTGTCTGATTTATGATTTTGACCTTCGCTCTGTGTTACAAGGTATTAAGCTGCCTTTTGAATACATATGTGCTCTACTTTTAAGGATTAAAAAAAGTCCTCATTATGAGGTAGCTACTTAGGTAATGAAGTGATGTCTCACAAATAGTCATCACTGAATGAGCAAGCTCACGTCTCTGCTCCAGATTCTGTGGTATCTTTCAGGTGGGTTTGGGTTCATTTGCTTATGTTAATATTTAGCAAAGGGTGTTTCACAGACTGACAGTAACACAGATGATGTACATTCTCTTAGTTTACTACTAAAACTTAGCTGACCAAGGCTATGAAGATTTTTGTTGGTAAATCATGTAATTTTGTAAGAATGCAGGGACTGCTCCTGGAACTGAGTGCAGAGTAAATATATAACAAAAATTAATTTTTTTTTAGTCTCTTTTTTTGCTCTGATGTAGAACTGGTACTCACTAGTCCCTATGTTATGCAAAGAGTGGTCCTGTCCTGTGACTCTGGAATTCAAATGCCAGATCCGCTCCTTCCCCTTATTTACCAATTAGTAACTGAACTTTCTGATTCCAGATACTCATGAAAAATATGTTTGTTTGCTCTGGAATGTATTTAACTGGAGCAAGCCCTGTTTAATATCATCCACCATATTTCCAAGGAGAATTTAAAACCAACACAAAGTCAAATCAGTCATAATCTCCTAACCTGCCTGTGTACAGCTAAATTGACCTGCCAGATAAAACACCACATGCAGGCTTTTTCAGAGGCCATGCTCCTGAAAAGGAACTGCAGATGCAAACCCAATGAACTGCAACATAAAAATACCTTGGGACAGGAAACACAGGGGCTGCTAACCTCGTTTGATACAAGCCACAACAAATGCACTTTTGCCACGCAATAGTAACAGCAATTAAGACTCCTAAATTCAGGTCTCATTTAGCTGGTGAAAGATGTGCTGACAACTGCAGTGGTGACAGGATTAGACCATGATTTGTCCATTTGTTTATTTCAGTTAAAAGGCTTCTCATAGGGCTCTGGTGGAACAATGTGAGGAAGAAAATGCTAGGGTAAGGCACAGATGGGTACAGTTTATCTAACTGCTGGAAAAGTACTAATGGGAATTTTAGTTCCATGTTTGAAGAGCAACTTGTAATAAAATGTGCAGAATGAGGTAGCAGCAGTGTAAAGGGTATCTCATCCTGGCAACCATATGTGTAAATGCCTTCGCTGTACTTTTCAGACCATAAATACCAAACCTGAAACCCACAGTAGGTTTCTTTAGATTGCTGTGAGAATTGCTCTTCCCTTGGTCATGCATCACCTGTGTGTCACTGTGGTTTTCAAAAGCT
The DNA here is from genome assembly GCA_013400915.1 of Pardalotus punctatus. NCBI lineage: Eukaryota > Metazoa > Chordata > Aves > Passeriformes > Pardalotidae > Pardalotus > Pardalotus punctatus. The sequence continues at coordinate 718,826 of VZTX01011783.1, forward strand.
TTGTTTCCTTAAGCTAAATCTTTCTCAGAAGAGTCCAGGTAGAAACACTTCATTTCTGGACCCTGTAAGGCCTCCACTGTGATTTTCAGAAGCCAGAACAGTGTGTTTGCATGCAAAGTCCCATTTTCTTTTGTGAGTTACTCAGGAAGCTGGCAATGCTGATGGCCATCAGAAGCACACTAGGTGATGGGATTTGAGATTCCCCCTTCAGTGACTGTACTGGAGAAGTCAGAGTCTTGTCTTCACAGGGAAATCATTACCTCTCTTCACATTTGTAAGAGAGATGCAGGGTCTACTTCAGTCTTTTATGAGACTCTATCCAAAGCAACCTCATGGCCCAGCAGTTACATTCAGGTTAAGGTTTACTACTGATATTTTGGAAGAAAACAGGCATATCCTTGTTCTGTGCTCTGTATGCTGTTTCCTAGGGTGATAACGCCATTACTTTTAATGGACTCTGCCACCTGATTCAGAGCAACACCAGTTTTGAGATTTGTGAATGCTATTTATCTGATGACTAGATGGGAATGGATGTTCTTTTTGCTCCAGAATCTCCACAGTGTTTTGTTCTGAGAACTAAATAGTGTGTAAGAGCTATGAACAAAGAGTACATGGTCAAGAGTTGGAGCAAAGGGCAGAGTATGGCAAGGGCAGGGTTAGCAGTAGTGAGGTAGGAATGAACGAGAAAGCTTTTTCTTAGCAGCCCTTTTGGATGGCTTGATTTTGGTGTGCTTTGCTTCCTCTTTGTTATTTTAGGCTTGTTAAAAAGTTGAGCTGTGCAGCAAAAGGTTCATTTAAACACTGGTGTGTGATGTAAGCAAAGCCTATTCTCACACCCATAAAAACTAACAGTAGTAAAGTATTTCTTCAGAAACACAATTAATAGGAATAGAGGCATGAAAAACCATTTACAAAGAGTTTTCATAACCTATTCCCAAAAAGGTCAGATGGAGTGGCTTCCTCTTTTAAGGCCTGGGTTGCCTACATGCATCTTCGAGCACCCAAACTTCCAAGGTATTTAGGCAGAAGCATGGGGCCATCCAGGTGCAATTGCTGCACTGATCAGAACAAAAGCCTTAAATTGCAAAATTCCATCAAGCACTTGAATTTTGTGTGGAATGATGTGCTCTTCACAGTGCTCCACTCCTAAGATGTGTCTGCAACAGTTCTCTTTCTTCTATGAGTGACTCCAGTAAGGGAGGCTGACAGTGTGACAGGTCCCAAGTTACATCAGGGCTGTATAAATGCACATCTCATGGTACAGGTTTTATCAGCAGGTGCACAGACTTCTGTATCTCAAACAGCCCCAGGGTAAATGCAATAGATGACCTAACAACCTCTTGCTTAAGGGCTCCTAATGGTGCCCTGCTTTGATATCCCATCCTCTCCTTTCACAGACCATTTAGTTTGGTTTTATGTGTTCCCCAAGGGCAATTTTAAATCTTCAGCTTCATTTGCTATATTAGACATTTGGAATAAGGCTTTTGTTGTTTTAAATAAAACTTCACTGCCATGTGAGTACAGAGCCCGTGTTCAAGGTGGAACATCTAATAGTCCTAATTATGTTCTGTTCATTAAACTGCATTAATGGAGCCAGGTGTTCCAGAAGCTTTGTTTATATTACCTAGTTGTCTAATTGGATCAGTAGGGATGCTTACTTTGGTGATTTGGTACCAATTTGTGGTAAAAGGGAATAAAATCCTGTTTTTCCTGTGTGAAAACATGCTACAAACTTTAAACTAAGATTTAAAAAATCATGTGGTATTTTCTTAGAAGGAGCTACCACCCTTTTTCAAAGATGAGTTTGTTAAATAGGGCTTATTCCTTAGAAAAGTAGGGACATTACTCAGTCCTCAGTGACCATAGCAGCAGTTGCTGTCAGTTTAAGCGGAAAATGTTCTGTAGTGGTACAAAGTACTCAGCTCCAGGTTATAAAGCAAACAAGGGAAGTCAGACACAGACGGGCACAGACAGTTGGGTCCAACACATGACCCTGGTGCCAGCGGCCTCCCAGTAGTCTGGAGCCAGGCTAATGCTCACTATCTCTTTCTCTTGCCCTAGAATAACCCCAGCAATAAACTGGTGAACACCAACAGCACCGTCACAGCGACGCATATCAAGAAGTTCACTTTTGTTTGCATGGCGTTGTCCTTAACGGTAAGAAACCTTTGTTCAACTCAATGGTTTTCATCTCAACCAGAAAATAATCTCCTCTACCTAATGCTAAAAGCACTAGCAGTTCAAGAAAGGTGAGTGTCTTGTCTTGTGAAGCCCTGTTGCTTTCATCTGGAGAAGGGAGCATGATCACAGTATTGGAGAAAACCAAGAAAATCAGCTGTCATTAACTCAGGCTAGATATCTAAAAGGCTGCAGTTACTTCATTTTATTTTCACTACTTTTCATTTCAAATCAGCCTCCTGTGCAAAAAGATATCAGAGATCTGCTTTTCTTTTCATCTCTTTTTGTTTCTTTTTTTTTAAATGAACAAAACTTCAGGTAACCAGTGTGTCAGGAAGACAAAAGAGTGCATTTGTGTCACATGCAGTGGGATGGCAGCCTGTCCCTGAGCATCCTTCATTTGCTGTGAATGGTGGGAAAGGCAGCACGGGTTGATCCTGCAGTAGCTGTTCCCTGCTACCTCCCCTGGCATGGGGTTTTCATCGGGGGATACTTTCATGAATGTTTGTTCTGTTTCCTCTCAAATTAACTTAAAAGGTCAATCTCAGAGATGGCAGTTGACACTGACTAAAGGATCTAAAGCTGAGTCCATGCTGGGAAACATTGCATGGGGATGACATTCAGGGAGAAATTTTGCTGAGCCTGCCTTGTTTCACAATTACCAATTTGCACACATAAATACAGTGCATTTTCCCCAAGAACACTGTTTCTGCAGAAGTCTTCTTAGCAGCAAACAGGTAGTTGTGGAAGAAAACTCCTGCAGCTGGTGGGGATCACAGCAAATAATGGAGCAGAGGACCAGGGTAAATCCAATGTCTGTTTCTATAAAGGATGGATTTATATTAGTGCTTGGGGCCATGATATTATCTCTCCACAGTACCTGCACTAGCTGGACAAAAGAAAAGGAGAACCTAGAAAAGAGGTTTTTCACAGAAGAAATCTTCATCATGCTAGAAAAGTACTTGGGAAATGTGACAATTGTTGTAGGACACAGTGCTCAAAATTCTACAATTGAATATACTCATACCCCAGACAGGTTTGCTGCTTACCCTTAGCATTTCGTACTTTCCATGGGATAACTGGCTGCTTTGGAACTCTCTACTCCCTATGTTCACAAATGTACTGTTGAGGAAGGGAGTGCTGACAGAATTTCTCTCACCCTTTCATTTTAGTCTAGAACCGTTATGACTGAGTTGCAAAGGGCTCATGCATGAAGAGAAACTAATTTATGTCAAAGGAAATGTTACAGTACACAAGCCAGAAGTATTTGTAACCATCACCAACCCCCCGCCACAATCTGGGAATGTGGGATACAGTACTCTGTGTTATCTCACCGTTGAAAATGAAGCAGCTCAAGCCATCCATAGCTGAATTATATTTCTCCTGCTCTTTGTTTCATATACTTTTTCTCTAACAGCTACAACTGGCCACCATCAAAGACAGAATTGCATGAGCCAATGTGGCATGTCCTCTGTCTTTCAATTTCCTTTAGCTTGACCTCTTCTCATGTGGCTTAGAGACCAACAGCTCTTGCTCTAGCTTGCATTTCCTACAGCATGAAACAGTGACAGATATATGCCTCCACTGAATTGCCATTGTCTGGAGACTTTCCACAGTTCTCATGTTATCTACCATCACACGCCTTTAGGTTTTCTCTTGTGTCCTGTGCCAGGCCAAAGTTATGTTCTCTACAGTTGGAACCTCCCTTGAAGTTTGTTGGTGTTGTTACAGATCCACAAAGGGGAAAGCTTTCCTTGTTATAAATTGTTCTGAGAATACTACTTCAGTCTCAGAGCTTTCTCTGAACTGACTGTATTCTTAACCCCCATGGTATTAGTTTACACGGGTTCTGATAGATTAGGAGCTTTTCACATTACCTTCAACATCCTCCACAGAGTAATTTTTAATTACCACAACAGGTTTTTGTTTTGTGACTTTCTGTGATTTTGTATCCAAAAGTTCTCCATTGTACTTTCAAGGGCAGTTCTTTCATAAGCTCTTCATGAGAGCTTTGCCCACACTGAAATTCCAGAAACACTTTTGAGGTCCATAGCTTTTCCTGTCCCATTTCTATTTTTGCCTGCTAGTGACAGATTCTTAGGATTGCTTGTCAACAGACAGAGCAGAAAAATAGACATGAGTGCTAAAGATTCAGATGGATTCAAGGGCCTGAGCCTGCAAATGCTTCAGCACACAAACTCAGTAGATGCTGGGATGACTCACATTAACGTGTGCCAAAGGCTCCGAGGAGCTAGACTTCAAATTTTCCTCTGTTGTGGCCAGATGAGCTCCCACAAGCCATTGGTGATAGCTGTGTTTTTATTCAGGGGCTCTACTTCAATAAATGGCAGTCAGACTAGTAGCGTTACCATTGGTAACATCTTGTTCTTTCAGGTCAGAGGGAAAGTGAGAAAAAGTTTTCCAGGCTGGTAAGACAAAACAAATCAAGTACCTGGACCTGTCATGTCAATGTATTTTCTGGGTGATGATCTATAGAAGGATTCCAGAAGAAGTAAAGATAAAGGAAGTCCATTAACCACTTGGAAAAATAACAGTGAAGCTCTAAGTACAAGCAGCAGCCATGCAGGGAAGTACCCTCCCAGTGTAAAACCCTGGGAAACCTTCAATCATCAAAGACATACTTTTTCATAGAATTGGGAGAAAAATGTCCTATCTCCTTCCACAGACCAGTCATGCCTGCACAAGAAGTACTGCAATCCTTCTACTGCAACAGAAACACTTTTTCACTGTTGTTGGTAGTGACAGTATTAGGTCAGAGGAGAAAAAAAAGGCATAGTTTTGTTAAGAAACATAACTATGGTTCATTTAAATCTTAATGGGGTCTAAAAGGCTCACTTGAGCTTTCCAGGCTAACTGTGCAGCATGCACATGTATTCTGTCAAGTTTGATCATAAGTACCACCTCATGGCTTTAAAGCATCAGGTGGGTATTAAAGCTGCTTCTTCAAAAAATGGGAATTAGTTGTATTGCTTGGTGAAAAATGTGCAGACAAGCTGTTTTATTTAAAGGCTAAAAGTAGAATCCATTAAACTACTGATATGTAAGACAGCTGTTGTGATTAGTCATATTGATGTGGTTTTTGTTGTGAGTAAGCGGGGATTCCTTCCAAAGCCATGTTTTGTGACTGTGCAACTGAATGTCAAATTTGTATAGCAGAGGGAAGGGACTCAGCTGTAGAATTTTGCCCATACAAATAAGGGACCATTCTGATTTTAAAAAATAAGACATGCTTAGTAATTTACATGCAGTTTAAAGGGTGTGCATAGTGCTGTTTGCCATTATCTGTTACTTTACTGCCATTAGGCACTTTGGGAAAATGCATCTTTCCATATATAAGCAGAGATACTGCTCCAGATGCCAATGCTGCTGCCATTGCAGATCAGGCTGCAGAACTAAACATTTTGGTTCAATGCTAGACCTGCAGATCAGCCCTGAGGTTGCTGCACAGTTGTAAACTAAGTGAAGACACAGACTCATGAGAGAAAAGTGGTACATTTGTAGCACATATCTCTTTCATTGTGGGATGTGTACAGTATGTGTGTGTCTCAGTACACTGCAGAAATCCCAAAATAATTTGTCTGGGTGCTAATTTACTGCATTTCTCCATTGCAGCAGAGGTTTGCTTTGTCAGGGGAGAGCACTCTCTTGCACATGAGCTGTGTGTAGAGGGGCAGGCTCTGCGAGGAGCAGCTACTCAAGTGAACCCAAGCTACTACCCCTGCCATACCCAGCAGCAGTAATAGCAAATAGGCTGTGCTTTAGCAAGGGGTTTTCTTAGAATAGTTGTAGTGTCTCTGAGCTTGGACACCACAGTGCAGAATTCAGGGATTTTTCCAAGGCAGCCTGTGATGGGGCACAGACACTGCCAAATTACCTTTTTTCTTTTTTTTTTAAATTCTCTCTCCATTTCCCAGCTGAGCTCTTATTTAAGTCTCTGTGATGACACAGAAGTTGCAGTCAGTTAAGATTCTTTTCCCTGGCTAATGTTAGCTGCTGACAGCCATGTGATTAGTGTTTGGTCATCTGTCTCTGAACTGCAAGGCTTTGCAGGCTGATTTCACATTAGTTGTTAGTGCCTGCTATATAAAAATAACAGAGGCCTCCTTTGTGAGGGCTCAGGCTGCTTTGCTGCACCCGCTGCAGCCTGTCCTGTGTGGTGACAGCCGTGCCCTCACACACGTCTGTGTGCAAACCCTGCGCGAGCTGGGGAGGTTTGTGTGCCCGGAGCTGGGAAGCAGCCATCGACTGTGCAGGCAGCACTAGGGAAAGTGGGACATTCAGCTCTCTGAGGGGACTGGCAATAGTGCATCTGCTCATGTCTCAGGGTCATGCTGGAAGGCAAGTGATGTCTTAGTTAATGTGAGGTCTGAGAACCCTCATTTAAGTAGTGGCCACTGGGGTAAAAGCGTGGCCAGCTCAGTGTGGCAGGTACCAGATCACTGCGTGAGGAACGTACAGGATGCTGGTCAGAGAAAGCAACTTCTCAGAGAGCACTCTGAAAGCTCCCTAGCTCACCATCACTGAAAGTGACCCTGAATAGTCTGTACTTACTTGTTCATTTATACCAGGGAAGGACCAATCTGTTCTTACAGCAGTAGTTGGAGAACTGTGCAATTTGGTTCAGCTTTGTCTTCCAGCAGCCTCAGCTAGGACAGACCACGTTGCTTTTGGGATACAGTTCCAAACACCAGCTCCTGTTGCTGCATGGGTCATGCTAGCTGAAGTGTCAGCAAGACACGTGGACATATTCTCTAGTGTTCTGTGTATTACAACAGGTTTTCCCTTCCCAATGAGACAGGCTCAAGGTGCCAGGGTGACACGCTATGCGCACCACACCATGCTCATCCATCTGTCACCAAGCTAATGTACAGCAGGAGAGCTGCACAGTGCTTCTAAGTTTTAACACGTGTTGTGTTAGAAACAGCTCGAAGCTCTTTCCAGCTATTTAAAAGGAATTTCAATGCTGCCTTTTCTTTTTTTTTTTAATGAACACATGGTTATGGACAATTGGGGAAGGTAGCAGTTTTCACAAATAAACAAACTGATTAGGAGGAGACGCTAATTGTGTAGAATCCTGTCTTATACTTAATTAGTAAACACTACTTAAGAAACAAAATCCAGATGTTCAGTTTTGCCCTGTGATTTTTCATTCCTTTCTATTCCAAAAAACTAAGACAGTGGAGAGAAAGTGTTCACATTTACACTTACATGTATGTGTGTGATTTATGCAAGACTTATAAATTTCATATTTACTTGTTAAAAATAAACTAGTAAAAACTTTAAATCTCTTAAAAAAGAAAAAAAAAAGAACATCACCCTGAAGTTTCAATGAAAGTGAAGGTCAGGCACTTAAGCTGAACAGACTGATGTGCATTGTGTTGTGGTAACCAATTTCAAATTCCAGGTCACCTGCATTAGATTTAAATTTCAGTGAAAGTTTAAGTGTAATATACTTAGGAACAGACAGCTGGTCAGTTTACTGGCTTATATGCTTAACCCTGAGAATTGAATATATGTGTGTCAATACATGTCAAAATGCCCACTTACTTACAGTCAGATTTGGTTCATTGACTTCTCAATTATGTTGGTCATAACTGAGGAGTCTAATGATAACTTTAAAATGTTCCTAATACTGGCCAAATTATTTTCTATTCCATTTGTTAGGTAATCTCTTATATTCTATAAATAAAATGCAACATTTTTTGTAAACAGAGTGTAATATTTAGATTCATAACTTGTTCTTTCAACAGAGGATAAAAAGTACTGATTTCTAAGAACTCCTGCTGATGAGCATCTGTAGTTTGAGGAGTTACTGTTGGCAAGTGTTCTTTCTTTCATTAGCTGGTAGTTATCAGTCCCTTAGGAAGAGCAGTACACAGACATTTTGTCATCTCTCCAGTGATTATTCCTTGTAGCACAGCAGCATAAAGTACCATCACTTGGCAGTTATATTCATCTCATAGATTAATGTATAATGTATGTATCTGATAAGCATGTAATCATATTCAGTGTCATTCTAAGTGAGGGGTTTTATACTATATAACAACCATCAGAAGGTTTAAGCTGCAGCATTTAACATATTTGCTTGTGTATCTTTTATTTCCCCCAGCCATGGGAAAAAAAGAGGGACAGATGCAGGGAACCATAGACTTGCAGGATTCAATAGAGAGACCCCATCTCAGTCTGAAAACAGCAGGGTGAGCTCCAGAGTCACAGGGTTTCTCTTGCTCGATCCCTGGGGTGGGATCATTTTCAGCCTGAAGAGGGGAGGAGGAAAGTCTTTGTTCCATTTGATGACAGTTTGTTGCAAGCCATCCCATCATTTTCCTAATTCTTAGTCATCATCTGCTTGGTTATGTTCTATAATTAATCATCAAGCACCTAGGAGATATGAAGAAAACCCTGATCAGGAACAAGGAAGCCAGTGTAACAAGGAAAATTCCCTATATGAAAAAGTGCAAAGCACAGACAACAAGATTCGGTAGTTGCTGCTTCCTACTTAATTCTGTAAGAGCAATAGTCAGCCACTGTGGTAAAGAAGCAGCTGTGTTTCATTCAAGCTGAAAATCCTTGTCTGTTTAAAAGACAGCTTGAGATTGCTGAGCTTTTGCTCTCTGCTTTGGATTTGGTTATGCCAGACTAGGAACTGCCGAGTGGATACCAGCTGCTGACTCTCATGTCCAGTTGATCAGCAAGGTTCCACCAGCCAGTGAAATGTAGCACTGGCTGATAAAATTGGAGTCAAAATGAGTAAAGACAGAATATTCATACCAACTCAGTATATTATTGCAAAAACATTGCCTTATTGACTTACTCCCTGATGCTGTGCAAATACTTTATACTCAATAGTTGTTTAACTTCCAGTTGAAGTCAGCAAATCATATTTCCCAGTCTTCAGTCTGGCAGCTGACTTTTCCCATAAGGGACACCAAAGTACAGTTTTCATAGGCCCATTTGCTCTCAAATATTCCATCTGTAATGTAACAAATATACCAGTTCATATCCCTTTCTGCACTTACCAATAAGTTCATTTTCCACATGATAAACTATCCTGTGTAAAGCTCTTACATACATTAGAGTGGTGTATTTGATGTTTTCAACTATGCTGTCTGCTAAATAATGAGACATAAAGCAACTGTTGAGAGAAGTTAAAGGAGTTAAAGAATTCATTGTATGTCTGCAGCAAGACTGACTGCTGGCCTACTAGGAGCCCTTAGTTTGCACTCAGGACAATATGAATTAGGCTTGCATGTTGAAAAATGCCAGGGAACATGTTCCCATTTTACTGAAATCTTTTGAAGGCAGGAGAGGAGTTTCCGTAGCATGAAATAACTGCATGGCAGATCCCTGCAGTGTGCAGCTCTCACTGGGTGTCAGGAGTCCCATGGCATTTAGCCACTGTGAATGCACTTCCTGAGCTGCAATAGCTGAAGAAGTATCACACACTCCACTTTCTTTCCAGCTTTGGAGATTAAATACCTGGAAGGCCAAGGGACAGAAAATTGCATTCAGGCATGACCCGGGATTAATTTTTAGGTACCTTAGGCAACTTCACTGTAGCCAGAGGGTGTGCAAAGGAGTGTTTTAAAATAGAGTTTGCCACAGCAGTACACGTGAACATGTTTTCACAAAAATGAGGGTAGTGTTTTTCTCCTTTCCTAAAGAAAATAAGGTCAGTTACCACTACTGCTGTGAAATGAGTATTAGACTGTCAGGTAACAAGAAAATGTAGAAATATTTGAATTTATCCCCTCACCTTCATGCATTTGAGCAAACAGGGGAGAAGGGTTGTCTGTGCTCACTTGATTAAGTTTGGTAAGGATCAGCCTAGAGTTTAGCAAAGTGATTTGCAATTCTGACCAATGCAAGGAACTGTTGGGGCTTTACTCCATTTTTCCTCTTCCACTCTCACTTACAAGCACTTTAGCAAAGCACCTGCTGGCTCATCCCCATGCTTTCAGGTGATTCAGATGCTGGAAAAGGAAACAAGAAAAAAAACAAAACAAAACTGTTTCTGTTTCCTTGTGAGTGATGCCATGGATTTCCTCAGTGTATTGAGAGGGTTAATACCAGAAAAAATCTCCCAGTTAGTACAGCATATGTAGCTTTGATAGCTGTAAACATTCCAGGCTGCTAATGCTGGTTCATAGTTCACAAGCTGAAATCTGAACAAAGTGGTGATTTCTGAGTTCCTTAATTTAGATCTTCTTCTCTGTGCTTTACATCTAACCTGCATGCAATGCTGAAACCTCCCCACTTGCCCATCTCAACTCTTACAGAGATGACATAACTCTTACAGAGATAGCAGGCATTCTGAAAATGGCCCGTAAAGGCCAAGCTCTGAATTTGGAAAAGGGGCGGTACTGGGGGGGTGTGTGGTGAAATATGAGCATATTTAATGCTAAAGAGAGAGCCAAAGGTGTAGTCTTTGTGCATTGATGGTGCAGAAGAGCAACTGCTTAAGTAGGTAAAAATGGACTGAAGTTCACAAAGCCTCATTTTTTCACAAATTTTTGACTCATGTTCTAGGGGATAGCATCATGGTCTGAAAAGGACAAGCCATATGTTTAAGTTCCTTGGCATTTCAGACACTCAGCATCTTCCCTGCAAAAGGGGAGTGTAATATGGCATCCAGTTAGAAAGCTCATTATCTGTTCTGTCTTGAGGATTTGGCTACTGTCGTGTTTCTGCCTTAGTAGAAGAAACAGCTGTGCCACACCATGAAAAACAGGATTCATGATGATTTCTTTCAATGTGAACAAGGAAATCTGTGAGTTTTTCACTTTCCATGATCTCAAACTAGAACATTGCACAGACTAATACTGGATCAGAAGGGTAACATGACTTCTGACTCAATAATGCTCTTTAGTTTTTGAAATGCTTCTGTTTTAACAAACATAGCTTGGGATATGAGCTAGAGTTTTGCAGCATTGTAGTTCCAGAAGGTTAGTTACCAACCACTGTGCTAGAATTTATAAATGGAAGACTACATAAGAGCCAATTCTCTTAAAGTGGTTTGTGTTACTGCATTAACTAGGGTGAGCCTTTGCTGTTTTCTGAAGTTGGCCGAGGTTATACAATTTTGTGTGGGGTGAGTTGTTTTTCTAGGAAGTTAAGTCTGACTGGAGAACTTTAGAGTTTGAATAATAACTGACTTTTTTCAATGCATCACACAATATCAAATTGCAGACTAATACTACCAATCCTCATTCCCTTTCCATAGAGTTTACAGCAGTCATACATTATAGTATATTGTCCAACTCATCCAGCTTAAAGCAGTAGTTGATCCTTCCCTGTCCAAGGTCATGCTTACAGCTCTCCTGAATTGGAAATTTTCCTGAATATCTCCTTTTCTGCTTGTGAGAATAATCAGTTCCACCCAAAGACCTTCCAACTCAGAGTAGCTACTGCAGTGTATCTCCATTCCTAGTATTTGTTGCTTACTTCCAGGAATACCTTTTTATAACAAAGAGGAGCTTAGTCATAGCTAGCAATTAGCTTTAAGAAACAGTACAAACTGTATTTTCTTCAGAACCAAAGTACTGCATAGCTTTATTTGGCCTTCTGTGTAGTTCTTCCTCCTAAGTTTAAAGATAAATGAAAGGAAATGAGACTGGCTCAGTTGGTTAGAGCATGCTGCTAATAATGCCAAGGATGTGGGTTCAATCCCTCTATGGGCCATTCACATAAGAGCTGAACTTGATGATCCTTGTGGGTCCCTTCTAACTATGAATATTCTGTGATTCCGTGAAGTGTATATAGGAACCCTATTTTGCTGCCATCATACCTACCTGTGACATTCAGTGTCAGAAGATTAAGCCATTGCAGAGGCCACTGGATTTGTGTTCATTTTTTCATGTCTTTTATTGGCTGTCTTTGTTTTGCGTCTCTGCATTGCTTTATTATCAAAGGTTACAACCTGGCTTTACTAAAGTCATGGCAAAATAGGACTGAGAGACAGTAAATTCCACAGGAATAAATATCACAAGAAGAATGTGGTCCCTTTCAGAGGACACAACCCCAGCTGCTGACCATGCCAGCATTTGAAATTCCTGGGGTGACAGAGTTCATTGTCCTTATCTCTTGTGAGTATACAAAGAAAGGACGTAAAAAACATGGACAGATTTCCCCAATTGTTTCAAATCTTACTTCACCAATGGTGTCATTACAGCCTTATTGTATTAAAAAGATTTCACAAGTCCTGTCTAGAATATCCATACTTTAAAAAAGCAGCAATAACTTTTAAGACTAAATCCATTTTATTTTGACTTTACTATTGTAGACCTTGTGAAGGCCAAGGACAGCTTTTAGAGTAATACCACTCATCCAGTGGATGAATTTGTTTTCACTGCTTTGATTTTGCTCATCTCTGAAGTCCAAGATTGTTTTTTTAATCTTCAGGCTGCTGGCACAAAAATAACAATTGGAAAATGGCATATTGGCAAAAAATAACAATTGGCAGACAGTTGCTCAAGAAGCTCTTCACCTTTTCAAGGTCAGGTTTACTTCCCATTTCAGTCAAAATTATTTCAGACATGAATGGAAGCATTCCTGCCTGCTCAGGAAGATGCTGGACCATCAGAGGCTGACTTTATGAAATCCTCACGAGGGTCTTGTCCTATCCATGGTACTGCATTGAGCCTTTGTCCTGGAATAAAGGTTTTTTGTTTGCTCCAGTGAGGTGGAGATTAATGTCTCCTTCATGATTGTTCAGGTTTTATACAAAGGCTCTGTTCTGCATGAGTGGCTGGAGAAGGCAGAAAAGGAAGCATCAAAAATTGTCCCTGCCGCATGTTTCTGCTCAAACTCCATCTTCACAGCAGGAAGTGCAGCAAGGGGTACAGAAAACTTGGGACAGAAGAAAGCTACTAAACTGGGACATGGATGGTTTCCAAAGACAGACCAGAAAACTGCTATCTTTGGTTCATTAAAGCTTTTTAGAAGTGAAGTAAAATATGCTGCTTTCTGTAAAAATATTAAGCAGCATAATTCATTGGGGAGCTATAATGACTACCTTAATTTAGTGACCCAACCCAGCCTGGAAAATATCACCTAAGTACTTTCAGCAGCAGCTGGGGAGAAAGCAGATGTGGCATTGTGTTAATGCTATCAGAGTGTCAGTGAATTGTGCAGCTGCTGGACCTGCCTTTATTTCTAAAGAATGTAGTGCTTTGTCACTCTGGAAAGCTGGGGGAGGTGGGGAGAGATTTAGATATGTATAAACCAGTTATTTCAGGAGGAGATATGAAATTAGGAGGTGTTCCCACAAGCAGGCTCTGGTTCCCCCGCTGCTTGACAAATTTTATGATGGCTGATTTCAGCTTTACACCCCCTGCACAGAACAAAAAGTTCACAGAAATCTATACTGACTTGCATGTGCCTGAGGGATCATCATTGTAAGAGAATGTCCTTGTGATTCAAGTCATCAGCAGTATGATAAACCATCTTCAAATATGACTGTGGTCTGACATTTTTACTGCTCACAGATCCAGGGTTTTTTGTTTCATGGGACCCCAGAATGTTCATCTTGGAAAAACCTCAGGAGTTCATCAGGTCCAGCCTTTGGCTCAAAGCAGTGTCTGCTGTGAAGTCAGGACAAGTTTTCTGGGGCTTTGGACAGTCTGTTCCTGAAAACTTTACATTTCCCCCACAAGATAAGGACCCGCTTTCTGACCTCTTCTGAGTTACAGGGCAGATGAACACACATCATAATGTGTCTCAACAGAGCATCAGACTGCAGCAGCCTTGACCCTGAGATTTGCTCATTTGGATAGAGCATGGTGCTGGTAACACCCCAAGGTTGTGGGATCAATCCCTGTGTGGGCCATTTACCTAAGAGTTGGATTTGATAATCCTTGTGGGTCCCTTCCAACTCAGAGTATTCTGTAATCTCTGCCTTAAAGCCTCAAAGTCTCAAACAGTTGGGGGTGATGATTTTTTCTTCTTTTTGCTGTGTATCAGAAATTCCTCAAAATTGCCAAAACTGGTGTGGCTCTGCAAAGATTGCTCTCTGGCATGAAATACAGCAAAGACAGCATATGAGTCTGCAGGTGCATTCTGGCAAGGACCGGGTTATGGTATGCAGCAAGCTTCCGTAGCAAGGCAGTGGTGCTGGCTTCTAGTGATGTATCATACCCAGTAATTCCTCTACAGATTCCAAAGAACTTTATGATTACTTATAGAAGATTGTTTAAAAAAACAACCTAACTGGAAAAAAACCCAAACCTGTAAATCTTTAAAGACGGCAAGGTTTTTACTTGATTATTTTCACGGTAAATTACATACAATTTCCTGTCAACAGGGAATAAATGCCTTTATAATAAAACCTAGACTTTTTGATTTCTTGGTCCACAATAAAACACAAAAGCCTTTCTTTGTGTAAATCAATGAGTAGCTGCATCGCCTTCCTTCATAAAAAGCTTGTTGAATGCTTTCTGTGTTTTTCAACTACCTGAGAGGTGCGTGGTAGCTTCAGGAGGTATTAGGACTTTGTATTCTGTGCCACACCTCTATTCAACATGAAAACACACCTCAACTGGAATATGAAAAGGGGGGTAACTATTAACTATTCCTGTTGTTTTAGTACTAGTAAGCAGTTAACAGTTTAAAACTGTCATTACTTTTATTCTTCATAAAAATACGGAAGTCTAGTTTCCCTTAACAGTAAGAGCTAGAATAATATTTTGAATGAAAAGCCACAGTACTATGTCATCATTTAGAGAACTCAATTTTTAAGATCGATGAGGGTATGGATTTGAAATAGCCATAAAACAGCACTAACAAATTGAACAATTTCTTTTCCAACATCTTACAAAATAGATTGTTGAACAGAGGACACATTCAGCATTTGACAGAGATACAAGTTAAAACAAGCTATTATCTTGACTTCAAAAATATATCTGTGAAATCAGCTTATCTTTTGTGGTACAAGCTCTGAAAGGAGACAGAACTATGGAAGTTCTGTTTATGTCAGAAAGAGGGAGGCCATGGAGAAGTTTGGCAAACAAGGAGATACAAACATGTAAGACTCAGGCTACTTTTTGATTTGCTTATTGTGCAGTTCAAAAGGGGAAATCATATGATTTATGTTCTTCCATATTAATAAAAGTTATAAACTTAGCTGATACTATCTCAAAGACCTGAGGTGCAATTCAAAGCTGAGATGTGTAATAATTTGCAAAGTAGACTTCCTCTGCCCTCACTGGGCACCATGTAGCATAAATGGTAATAGGTAATGAACGAGGCACGTGTTAAATTGAGCTACAATCCTCAATACATACATAGAATGATATCTTGAGGGTAAAACACCTCACTTGGACGGCCATACTTCTGCAAATATAACAAGTTAATAAATTATATGAAACGTCTGCTGAGAGGTTTTTTGTAGGAGAAAAACAGAAACTGCATTTCATTACAGGTTAACAGTTTAACCATTTTCCACAATAAAATCTATTATTTCAGACTCATTCCAGGTTGGCGTATGGCTAACCTATTTTTATTAAAAACATCAATTTTGGATTCCTTCATTTCTTTCTGAGGAACATAGAGCCATACCATGTCTCTGTCATCTGCCAGTGTTTCTTCTAACTGAAGACTGCACAAGGTCTAGAAAAGCTGCGCTGTTGTTCATACCTTACCTGAATACTCTTTTGTGCCTTATATTTATCAATGAATGTTTCAAACAACAGGCAGCTTTCTACAAGTGCCGAAAAGCAAATCAATCTGGCACCCTGCAGATTACTATACACATGACAATAGCCTTTATTAGCATAATGTATTATAATGCATTATGTAGTGGGTCTCTGAGGTTTAGTAATCCCTGTCAGCAACCAGAATAAATGGAAATTTCTTCCAGGAGATGCAAGGCCTATGAAAAGACTTATTTTTCAAGAACTAGAAGCATTTGGACTCACACATGCAGCCTTTGAAACAAAATCTCATGAACAATCTTTCATTACAGTCATTTGTGAAAGTCAAATGCCATAATTGTACTTAAGAGAATAAAGAGAAATTGAACTAAACACTAGCAGTTCTGTACTTTCCCTACTGAAACAAAGATTTGGTACATTCTCTCAGGCTTGGTGACAGCAGAAGTTTTTAATTTTGGCTTTTGAATATGCTTAGACACTGAATTTGTGAGCTGAAGGTTCCACATAAAAATAGGCACACCTCTGAGGAGAGTGTCTAAGCCACAAGTGAGAGAGCTTTTTAGTTACCTTTTAATGCACAACTGTATTTTTAAAAAATCACTAATATTAGATAACAGAGCATAACCTGCATGGGATGAAGGTGCACCACAAATACTGAACTCCTGAAGCCATAACTCCCATGCACACTGGGAAAAGCATCTCTTACGCTACACTTGCCCTACTTTTCATTCCCTTCCCTTTGGCAACTCCCAGTGACCTTTAGCAGGGAGACAGTATTAATCTAGCTGGAGCTTTGATCTGAGCTAGTACAGCTGCAATAGTTTTCTTATGGTGCTGTGAGTTGTTGACAAATTTAGTAAAGTTTTTCAAGTTTTACTAGTGTGGAACAATTACAGGCATAGTACGTAAACCCTAAACCCTTCAGATCAGTTCAAATTACTAAAACACCTTCAGAAATGCTTAGGTTACTGTTGTTGATGCAGAGGTAACATCATGATACATACTACTGCCTTTATGCAGAACTGCTTATTCTCTGTACTGTTCCACTCTGTTGTTTACACCTTCATTTCTTCCTGGATTTTTAAAGCACTCATCGCTGTTCAGTTGAAGGTCTGGTTAAATGATCAAAGGCTTTAACAAAACCATCCTTTAATATCATGCTACACTCACACCATAAGACAACAGAAATTCAATTAAGCTCTGTTACTAGAATTGCACAAGAAAAATCCTTACTCCCAAAACATTGAAATGCTTCAGCCTCAGCTGAGTTGCTGGGTACAACAGCCAACTGCAATTGCAGCCTGAAGCTGCAGTGCCACTCTGCATACACATTGCTTTCCTCTGCAGAAGCTTTCACTGTTTAGTCTTCATCTCTTGATTAGATTAAATGAAGGTACAGCTGTAACCCTAACCAAGCCATTTATTCTATTTTTAACCTTGCAGACATGCATAGAAATGCAAAGGGGAAGGGGGGGGGCGAAGGGAAGGGGGGCAAACAGTGTTAAGTTAGGAGAAAGATATGAAACATCCTATAGGTAAATCTACGTCCTAAAATCTTTCCTGATCTGAGTCACAGGAAGTTAGCACTACTTATTCCTGTAGAGCCTATCTCTAATTATCTGTGCCACAGTCCCAGTTTTCCTGGACTATTGTTACCATCTTCTCAAGTCTTCTATCAGGCTTCACCTTTAACAAGGTAATGACAAACATCATACAGACCACTCAGAATCACAAAAAAGCCGACTTCATCCTATTTTCAGAATACACCATCTGTAATAAAATCAGCAGCTGAAATACCTTCCTGCTCTGCATGTTTAGTGTTATTCTTTGCCTGAAGTAGAGACAGGGTTTTTTCCACTACTTTTTGTCTTTGAAATAGTATGTAAGCTTCCAAAGCTGCAAGCACTCTAGGATTTAAATTGCAGAGGGTTTGAATGATGCAAAGAATTAATTTATTCTCCTGAGGCTTTGTTCCCTGTGGGCATTGATAATATCTGCTCATAAGATGATGGAGAGGGATCTCTAATGAAACTAGTTATTGATATTGCAAGCAAAAAGATAGAAGGATGCCAAGACAGAAATAGAAGGTCCTCCTTCTGCTGTGCTTCACCTCCTTAAACTGCTTATTCTTAAGCTTAGCAGTCTTTACCCACCAACTGCTGAATAAGAAGTGCTCTTTGAAGACATTTATCAGCACAACTCTCTGCAGATCTGGGGGTGGGGAAGACTGCAGTTGGCAACAGCTGAGGAGGAATGACCACATACCACCTGGGTGTAAGTCATTATCCCCGATTGGCAAACTGACCTTACTCCAGTGGGAGCTGGGTGGAGATTGAGTCTGCTCTTACAGAGGCCAGAAGGAAATCTTAACTTTAGAGAGCAGGATTGAGTACAGTGCCTTTGGTCACTTGTTTGCTTGCCTGTCTAACCAAATTCAACGTTTTTTCAAGCAGCTGTTGAAGAAGGAAAGACTGCTCTGTTTGCCTCTTGCTGGCAGTGGGCAGGCTCTGCTGTTAGCATACACATATGGAATCTGGCAGCAGCAGCAACTATATTGTTCAGTAGGAGACTAATGGCATTGTGCAGTGCAAGCAGTGCTAAGGTCATTGCTTTCATGAAAACAGCAAATTATAAATGAAGAGGGGACATCTTTATATCTTATTTTATTCATTGGACTTTGAAGAAAGATTTGACAAAATATTCCCTGTAGCACTGCTTTAGAGGGCATTTGCAGTGAGAGTACATCTGCTGAAGGGTATCTCCAGCAATGAAAGAATTCACTCTGTTGTTGTACAGTTACTTTTTAATAATTGGATCCTCAGCCACACAACCTCCTCTGCTCTAGATTGTCCCCTCTGCTTCAGTCTTACCCAGTACAAGATTGGCACAAGAAGTTCTTTAGCCATCTGCTCTTACCTTCCTCCACTTACTGTTCTCTGTAGAGGTGATAGAGATACACCACAAGACAGCATCAAATTAGTCAATTAAAACATGCAATTGTAACAAATAAATAGTAGTTCTTACCCTAAGAAGTGGAGAAGAAAACTGAAGATGGACCTTCATGCGGGAAGGTGAAATGTTTTGTTCGTCAAAAAGAGAGGGTCAGAACATGAAACCTCCCACAGGCCACTCAGTGACAGGCCTTGGGAAACTTCTGCAGCCTGGGTGCTTGTAGGCTAAACAGAAAGGGCAATTTCTGACACACAACCAAAGCATGAGTGAAATCCCAGCTGTCTTAGAGGTGGTAGGACTTCAAAGACTAGTTTGCAAAGCCATCTGAACATGTAGGGAGGGGTGTGACAACTGGATGAAAAGAAAAGAGCTAGCTGCTATGATAATAGGTGGTAGGCTAAATATAACAGAGTGGTTATAGAGTCTTACAGACTTTATTGTACAGGCAATGTACATAATTTACAGGGTACACAGGTTCGTAACCTGACAAGAGGAGTGCCACAGCATTTAAGGTCCCAAGTTTTGCACCATTCAGTCAGCTCACATCCTTAACTTGCACTTTACTACAAGAATAACAATAAGTAATTTTTTTAATCACAAAACCAGATTAAATAACAAATCAGTTATACTTGAAGGTATGTTTTCTTATAGGGAAGTCCTGTCAGGGCTGTTCTTCAGTGCCTTGAACTGAAGCCAGACCTGCAGCTGCCAACAGCCCCTTCAGCTCAGATGGAAGCCCTGCCTCAGGACTGTCCAAAAAATTAAAAAGCACATACTACCATTCTATCAATTGTCATGGGTTTTTCATGGAAGTCTTCCTGTCCTGTATGGACCAAACAACACACTCTTTAATAAACATAACAAGATTTATTGGATTTGTGGCCTGAGAGCACCCTGTCTGCAGGACTGTGCTAAACACATTGCATTGCTATCAGAGGTACTGCATACCAACAGTGCTGGTTTCAACAGCACATTTAAACCTCTAGTCTTAGATTTAGGTCAGATCTCTGGGTCTTGGAAGACTTCAAGCCTTTTGTTGCTAAAAAATTTGGTAATCAGTTTAGGAGTACAAGTGTTTTAACCAGACCAAGTGTTGTAAAAATGAGGGGTTTTACTGCTTGCGTAACAATAGACCATGCAAATACAACCATTTGCAGAAACCATAAAAATTCTTTCTCTATGCATCATACTCATCAGGTATATGAGGAAAATTAAGAGTAGGAATTGCGTCTGAAGTTAACATATCTCTCTTATGTACACATGTATTTGAATGCAGGCTAAATATAAATATATAGTATGTATATTTACCATTAGTAGAGTTATCTACTCACCAGTAAACAAATATTTTAGTCCAGGAGGGCCTACCTTTTCTTATGCTTCCCTTCTGAAATATAAACATCTCTTAATTTTGTTCTTTCTAGCTCTGTTTCGTGATGTTTTGGACGCCAAACGTGTCAGAGAAGATTTTAGTTGACATAATTGGAGTAGACTTCGCTTTTGCAGAGTTGTGCGTCGTTCCTTTGCGCATATTCTCCTTTTTTCCTCTTCCAGGTAAAAAAAAAAATAAAAAGAATATAAAAGTTCTGTAACCTCAAAACCAACGGTTATAGAGTCTGGCATGGCTGTACATACAAGCGTGGCTAAATGCATGCCTAGCATAAGTAACACTGTCTGTATTGAAGCTGCTGGAGACCCAGAGTGCTCATATTGGTAGTCATGATAAAAATCTTGCAGTAAGAGCAGTTAGTCAGCAGGCAGATTTCTGACTGTCAAAAGTAAAGCCTGAATTCTTTCTGTTGTGGATGACCAAGAACAAGCACATAAATGGCAGTAGCGATAGATGTGTGCTGAGACTGGAAGCAGCTGTTTGGAATAGCATCTAGGACCACCTCCACATGAACATCACCTCCCTTAGTCTCCCCTTCTGCTGCCAGACTCAGTGGCTCTTTCTGAGCATGAACATTACTTAATAAGTTAATACTCTATCAAAGAGCGAGACAAGCTTGACAACAATAATCAAAATGTTTCAAGCTTCTAGCTCTGTAATTAAATGCAACATCTTGTAGTGTTTTCTGCTTATATAACAAGAAAGTTCCATAATAAAGGTGAACTACAAATACAAGAATGGGTACCTGTAGATTTCTTTTTTTGTACCTGCCTGTTAAACTATGTGCCTCACAGGAGCCAGATGGAAAATTTTCCTTGGTATGATTTCTGTTTTTTAGGGAAGGGGATAGTTTTGGGGTTTTTAATGAAGAAAACAGAATGGGCTGCTAACAAACTGGTTTTAACAGAGCAGCTCTTAGGAAGGAGTTCTGTGTATAACTGGCTTTTTTATTTATTTCTTTGTTTCCACAAATCAGTATATTAAAGCAATTTGAACATAAGATCTGCTTCCTTTCTAGTAGGGTGCAAAGTTACCAGCAGTAAGTTTCACAATGGTTATTTCTAAACTGTGTTCTCTGCATGAAAAAGCTGCATATGAGATGACTGACTGTTTTTTTACTACTCCTGCCTCTTTTTCTCCCACTCTCATCGCCTTCCCATGTTTATGAACAGTGACTGTCAGAGCACACTTGACTGGTTGGCTGATGACTCTGAAGAAGACATTTGTGTTGGCACCCAGCTCAGTACTGCGGATTATTGTCCTCATCACCAGTCTCATCGTGCTGCCTTACTTAGGGTAAATCATTATTCCTCACAGAACCCATGGATTTGCTTTCCTCTTCATTCCTCTTCCCTGTCACTTGATAGCTGAATTTTCATAGCTCAGAACATTTTCCCCAAATACTCACCATGATACAAAGCCTAAATAGTCTCACTATCTGGAAAAGAAACATTACAAATTTACAAGCGTGACTGTTCTAGACAGGCACAATAGTGATGTCCCTTTGGAAAAAATACACAAATGTCAAAGAGGCAAAAATGTGTCCTAAGGGGAATTTATTTCCATGTTACTAAACACACTGTTAAGAAAGCTAATGGAAGAATATCTTGTTTATGAGTTAAATAATCTATTCTACAACTCTCTGTACAAGACTTTAAATTCTTAGCCCATAATTTGATTCAGTGTGCTTCTTGTACCAAACAGTGAAGCCATTAAAAATAAACGGGTCTTAAAATACCAGTTATTCTCTTTGGCAGTGTATTATGTCTTTGAAGAAAATATTTCTATCAGCAGATTGGTTCTATATGCCAGTGAAAATATAATTATGAATCATGCATTCTCACACAACAATGACTGCTTTCTTTCTATGCCCCCAACAGAGTCCATGGAGCCACTCTTGGAGTAGGATCCCTTCTAGCTGGTTTTGTAGGAGAATCCACCATGGTTGCAATAGCAGCCTGTTATGTCTATAGGAAACAGGTAAGAATTAGTCTCTGTGGGTGAAAGCAGGTGATTAATATAGTGGATTTTAGTTCAAACTAAGAGTACACTTTAGAAATGTAACTCCCCAGAATTCTCTCTTTGGTTTGCTTCCCTGTTAAGTCTCAGGAGTTTGCAAATTGGAAACTCTTTGGGTTGAAATAAAACCAAAACATGCCCTCCAGCTGCTAGTGGGCGTCTAGGCCGTGGGACATGCTGATCTGAAGTCAGAGATGTTCTTGCTTCTCAAAACACACATATCATGGATATCACGTCCTTGCTGCCACCAGTTTTGCAGTTTGCTACTACAGTACACCTCAGCATCTTTATGTAGGCCCAGGAACTATTCATCCAAGCTTACAATACGTGTACCTATACGTATAGAGAATCATAGAATCCCAGAATGATAGAAGGGTTTGGGTTGGAAGAGACCTTAAAGTCCCAGCGACGGTTCCCTGCCATGGAATGTGTTACATGTGTTATGCAGTGTTACAGAGTATATACATTTATATGTATACACTATGTTATATATATGTATATATATATATCTGTAGATACACTTCTATTTCTTTGTAAAACCAGTGCTGCTGAAAATGGACAAAAAGTACAGGTACTTACGTTTTTTTGCCTTCTAGAGGGGTGGCTTTAAACAAGATATACTCCTGCAGCAGTTGATAATAAGAGCTTACAAATAATTAAACAGGCGTATTTTTACCTATTTCAAACACTACAATCCTGCAGGTATGGAGTAGTAGTGATACATGGATCTTGAAGAAGAGTCCACTATACAGTAAATGCTGGGATAAATGCTGGATGGGTTACTGGGTAATCGCAGTACCTGAATGTTGTGTCCTTTCAGTTATGTGTTCGAGGCACTGTGTAGGGCACTAGGTCCAACTCCCAGCTGTGTACATCATTGTGCAGTACAGAAGGACTCTGTGGATGGGAACAGAAAACATAATCTATGTAGTGACTTTTTTTTACAATTAGACTTCTTACTAAGTGCCAAGTGGAAGTACCCACCACTTCTATTTCTGAAAAAAAACAAACTACAGAAGATGGAATATCTAAAAGCCTTATATTGGAACAACATAGAATCAGTTTTGATATGTGTTAACAGTGCAGGTCATGGCAAGAGATCAAAGCGTATAAGGTTCATAAGACAATAGAAGAATCATAACCTCTGTCGTGATTAACTTGTCATGTTTTTCTTGAGAACCAAAGAGTAAAACTTGAAATGGCTTGTCTTGACCTGTGGTTTCACAGCATCCTCATTGTTTGTGTGTTATCATAGTAGCTCACAGAGTCTTTCTGGCCAGGGACATTGTGCTTAATTTTTCTCAGTGGTGAGTGCAGGTAGTAGGAGTAATAATTGTGCCAAACTAATTTATTCTTTATTTGATGTGACAGTGACAGAGCCAACCAGTAGCTCTATACACCAGGTTGTTCTCACCTGCAGTTGGAGAGCTGCAGATCAAATGTTGTGTAGACACCTCTGAAAATTTGGAACTCTGATACACCCATCTCAGCTGAATCAATAATACCTGTGGGGGATATTTTGTCAGCTGTACAATTGTTTTCAGTAAAACTAGTCAGCCTGCTGAAAAATGGGTAATAAGGAACAGATGCTTCAACTTGTTTTGTAGGGGGCTGAACTCTTCTTAGCTTTACTAATCCAGGACATCCTGGATGAATCATAAGACTCTTGAATGACCTCCTGCTCCTGCTAGCCAAAAATACTCTAATATTACTTGGCCTTGGTGAGGCAAGGGATCACAGTGGATCAGCAATACCAAGAAAAGCCAGAATGCTCACATCTTGTAAAATTCCTGAAGTTTGACATTTGAGAAATTAGGTTGCCACCTTGTCTCCCTCCCTAGAGAAGCTTTTCTTCTCTCACAATTTGTTTTCCTTCCTTTTTTTCTTAGTAAAAAGTCTGTGATGTAAAAGATTCCAGATGCTCTCCTCCCTCCAGTCATGCTGAAGCCTGTTTTGGATGTTGCTTAGCATAAGAAATGCCTGATTGCATTTATGTTAGAAAGGAGAAAGCTGAGCCCCAGAAAGGTTATGGAAATCTTCTAAGTTAAGCCAAGTTATTGGTGGAAAGCCACAAATATGACACAAATATTCTAGTTTTTAATAACATACTCTGAACAAACCATATTCTCACCTCACTTCTCTCAGTATCCAAAGTTGGTGGTAGTGTGTTGATGCACAGCTTACTGATAGGTTTCTGGATGTTTGTTTCAATCTAGAAAAAGAAGAGGAATGAGAATGAGACAGCTGCAGAAGGTGAAGACTCTGCAATGACCGACATGCCTCACACGGAGGAAATGACAGATATCGTAGAAATGAGAGAAGAGAATGAATAATAAATGGGATGCAATTGTTCTCTGCAGGGACGATTGGAGTGACGCTTCAGCATCTTGTCGTCTCTCATACTTTTTTGTTTGTTCATTTTTATTTTTGTAATAAAGAGGCCTTGATTTAAAAGGTTTCAGGTAAATTCTCTAGCATACTGAGTATGCTCTCACTGATGAGGGACCTAAAAAGAGGTCTTTGCTTCTTTTTTTTTCTTTTTTTTTTTCCCAGTTGAATTTTTTTCTCACTCCATGCAAGCATAAAAGATACAATTGCATCATTGTAGAGTCTTCCTTACTTATGCATCCACCTTCTCTGGACAATCTGCATTTGTCAACCAAAGCCCTGCTCCTGTGCGCCTGTGTGTGTGCGGACCTGCGCTCGCACGCTCGCACACGCACGCCGCCATGTGCCACTGGCTCGATGCTACTGCCATAACCCCACTCCCTCCCCTCTCTCCTTTTCCTTCCCTTTCTTTATGAGAAATGGAAAAGAAGTTTGGAATACAGAGCTTTATTTTACTTGCTTGAAAATGACTTTGCTACATAAACTAATATACTATGGTGAACTATATCTTTTTGTTTGGCCTCATCACTAGAGCTTATACTGCACAGGGTACAAGACAGGGAGGAACGTGTGAGTCTCCACATACAAAATGGAGAAAAACAGGTTCCTCTCTCATGTTGAAAGTGTGTGGATGTGTATATACACACACAGGTACATGAATGGAGACATACATATATATATATATATTTATATATATATGCATATGATAAATAAAATACACACAGGACAAGAACTCTATTTAGCTTTCATTCCATCAGAAAGATAGGAATCTTTTGAAAAATATAAACATTTAATTCAGAAATTTCTTGAATCATTAAGTCCCACCTTACATATAATTTTCTTTAGGAAAAAAAAACATGCACTTTCCTCTTGTGAAGAGGGTGATGGTAACTGATAGACTTTGACTGTATTTGAATAAAAAAAAAATAAATATTGACAAGCTTTACCAAAGTTCTTGTCCACTGATCTGACTTTAATTTTTAAAGGTTGATTTGTTCTCTATAATTATTTCTGGTGCCTCTATATTAAAAAAAAAAAAAAGATCAGATAATGTATGCAGGATACCATGCTATATCATGTTACTACACATAGTTCCATGAAATTTTTTTATATAGAGATGTACACATACTCACAAGTGTGTGTGCACGTGTATATTTACTTCTATACACATGCACACACACACACATATGTATGTTTTGCTATAATGTATTTACCTATGCAGTAGATCAAAATCTATATGGTGAAGCTCAAGTACTGATAGTCCTCCAAGCTGAAAATTAGGGACTTTGATGATCTCTTGGCTCCTGAGGAAACGCTGTATGGGAGCAAGGAGCTGCTCCCATCAGCCCTACGGGGCTGCACGCGGAGCAGGTTGCAGGGCAGGCCTGTGCGCTCCGTGTGCTTGTGGCTGGAGTGCGCCTTAAATAACAGCATGAGCTCGGGTGGGAGACTCCAGTTGGGTGGAAATGAAGGCTGTGTAAGAGGTAAGGGAAGCAGGGAGGTTTTGGGTGTCACCGATGCTGCTGTGGCAGCATCTTGTGTTTCTGTGCTCTTCTGTGTTTGGCTGCAGGGCAGCACTCATTACTGGTCTTTAGTAGCTTGGGTCCTTTCAGATTTAATCATGTCAGAGTCTGGAAACCATTATCCTCCATCCTATATCCATAAATCGGTTAATTTAAACCTTGTTTAGTAAAAGTATATTTTTCTAAGTTGTGGAAAATATTATTTAATTGTGGACAAATTCTGTTTCTAGATTTATTTGCCAGGTAGTCCCAGCAGTCAGAGAACTGATCAAAACTAAACATTACTTTAAATGTTTTATCAATATATGTGTATGTAGACATACACATGTGTATAAATATATATATATTGTATATTATGTACATTTATTTTAAACTACGTTTCCTATTTTTCCAAGTTTAGCTGAAAATGTCTCTACAAAACTACTGAGTTGACTAGTAACCAGTTATGGCCATCATGAAAGGCATTGTATCAATGAAGTTTACATTTTATTGGAAATATTTGTACCAATTTGTTACATGTGCAAAAATACAATAAGAAAAAAAAATATAGAAATTACTGTGTTAACTGACAGATTTGCAAAATCAGTTATGGTTAATGAGCAGTGGCACTAGGAAGATGACTAAAACCAGTAACCATGTTTTCTGTGCCACACAGGGTAAATATTTTTTGACAGTAGTTTAAAACAATTTTTTTTTAAAACCCTCAGACAAATTAATGTGTGCAGTATGTAGACTGTGTACATTCATGAATACAGGTTCTCAAACAGTCATATGTATATAATGTGTATATAGACTGTTACAGATCACAGTGGCCATTTGAGGTCTCCTCTATTCATGTAGTTTTGGTTTCCCCAGTATATTTGTATCCCAGTCCACAAGATACAGTTTTTCAGGAACTGCAGAGATGAAGCAAGAAAATATTTTTGTGTAATATTTCTTTTGGTACATGACTAAAGTTCAAACTGCAGTATTTTTGAAGAATTTTGAGCATTACCAATGTAGATTTCAAGGTAATGATTGCACCAAAAAGTAAGAATTTGAAAACAAAGGAAAACACTGAGGCTTGTATTTTAGATAAAAGATGAACAAATATGAAAAAAAAAATTATTGGTCATACAGAGCTAAACTAATGGCACTGTAAAAGATAAATTTTCAATTGTGTGTGTAATACCAGTTCTTTACTTTGCAAGATACTGAATGAGCACAGGAGCAGTGGGATTTGGGCAAGAATTGAAGCAGTGACATAAGGATACATGCAATGCATCTCTTTCTGCTTCCTGCGGGTCATATATTTCTTTAGATTGCTCTGCTGGATTAACAAAATATGATGACATTTCTGCAGGGAGTGGGTCCCAGCCAGCCCCCTGTACTGGCCCAGGTGCTCACTGGTGGGCAGGCAGGGTGCTCAGTGAGGAGCGAGCTCTCCCTCTGTCCCTTGCAGACACTGGCCCTGCTTCTGGGACTGTTGGCAGGACCTTCAGCGACCTCCTGAAACCTCGCTGCTCCCAGTCAGTGGCAAATTGAGCTGGGCTGATGAAGCAGCCAGTGTGGGGGCTACAGGCTGGGAGTGGGTAGACATCCTCTGTAGCCAAAGCCCCAGCCAGAGCAGCACTGGTTCTAGTGTCTCTATCAGGTAGATGCTGGTACGTGCCCTGTCCTGCACCTCTTCCTTTCCAAAAGCACTTTTCTGAGTTCTAGTAACATGGCTTAGCTGTCTCTCTCTTGTGCTATTGCTTATGAAGTGGCTAGCTATCTCTATGGTAATTATTTTGCAATAGAAACCCGTTCCATTTCTGTGTCAGAGAGCTGGAGCACCATCATCTCAATAAATTCATGTGGAGACTTGGCCTTTCCAGACCAAATTACATAATCAAAGTTAAAATAAAAAGAGAAAAAAGTTGATCTGTGTCTTACATCTTGTATTGCAGAGCAGCTCACACAATGGGAAATAAGAACAGAACACTGATAAATTGTGGATTAATGTTCCTCGGCTTTTAATGAGTACATAAATTTGTGTTAACTTGTCTTGAGCTTTCCTTTTTCAGAATTAAGAGAAAACACTGCAGGTTTTTTCCCCTCACTGCCCTAAGCAGGCTCTCACGCTCACCAGGCACTGGACTTGATGGACAAAGCTCTGCATTTCTCAGCCAGTGCCTGAAGCCATTTGGGTGCAGCAGCAGGTTCCCAGGCATGGGGCAGTCCTGCTCCCCATCCCCCTGGCACAGCCGTTCCAGGCAGGAGGGCTCAGTTCCCTGCTTGTTAGATAGAGCCGCCCTGAGTGAGAGGATTGGGTAAGTAACAGAGAAGTCTTTTTGTTTTCTACTCGTTTTGCTGCTAAATATTTCCTTTGAGCAGGAGATTTATATCTGGCTCTTGCTCGGTGTTTCACCGAATCTGCAGCCAGAGAGGAGCAGCCCCAGACGGAGGGTTGGCTGATGAATGCAGCTGATTCAGGGCAGGTTACGGCCCACGAACAGAAACCTTTTGAAGGCAGGAGCGCCTTCTTTTGTGGCATGGCGCCTCGTGCTTAAAAAGCAGGGAGAAAGGATGCTTTCAGGCCCGGGCAGCCAGAGGCGTCGGGCATACTTTTGTGTTGGGCTGCAAGGTGGCAATGGGAGCGGAGCATCCTGCAGTTTCAGCATCCCAGCCCCCCTGCTGGTGGAGTGCAGGACCGTGTAGGGCATGGCGAGCCGGCCGGATGGGCTTTGTCTGTCACCGAGGTCTTGTGGTTGTGGCACGGTTGGTACAGGTTTGAGTGCAGCTGGTTGTTACCTGGGGGTAGTTGCAGTAAACCCTTGGAAAGCCGTGCTTGTGGATATGGGTGTGTATTATGAGAGTGTTGTGCAGGCAACCTTGTTATGACCTTTGTATAGTTCCATGGGACAAGGCTTCAAGTGTAAACATGATCTTAATGTGGGACTAATACTAAGCCATTTTTTAAAAATTGCAATTTAAAGCTACTTAAAAGAGTAAATGAAACAGCAGACCTTTTATCAATAAGCTAGAGCATGATTTAGATTAGTGAGCTGGAATGGGAGAGAAAGAGGACATGTTGAAAATCTTATGGGTATTGTATATCCCTTCTAAAGACAGCAGCATGGTGTGGAGATGAGGGAATGGGAGGGCAGAAAACACCATTTCCCTTTCAGGTGCCCTGGAGGGGGACTGAAGGATGAGGAGCAGTGTGTCCATGTGACACCACTTCTAAGCATGTTTGTTTCCCAGTAAAGGAACCTTCAGAGACAGGAGTGTGACACATCTTATAAGATGATTCAAGCAGAAATAAACCAGCATGCAGGTTTATACAGTGCAGTAAGAAAGCACTGTGTGTCTTCAGTTTCTGAGTAAATGACAGGGTTGCACTGGGAAAATGTCACATAAATATTAATTAAACATTACAAAATTATCATAATTTTGGTAGCAAATTGGCATGTCCCAAATACCAGCTTAACCATAAAATGTTAGGATTCCCTTCCCTCATTCACATTTGGTTTTGTACTAGAATTCAGTAAACCATGTATTTTGAAGGGAGTAAGGTCCTGTGGAGGGGGTGCAGTGCAGAGCAGGCTATGGGGGCTTGTGGTAGAGTCCCAGGTGGGAAGAGGAATTTCAGTCCCTGAATTCAGTCCCCAGGAGTTCAGTTCCTGAATTTATTCTGTGCCTTGCAACACACTGTATAGCAGCCTGTCAGCATCATGAAACAAGGAAGAATTGTCAGCTTAGCAGCAAACTGAGTCCAAGCATGGTCGCAAACTGCAGCAGCCCTGCAGAGCAGCGGGAGGGCATGGGATACAGGGTAGCCCTGGCCCTGAGCTCGGGCTTGGGAAGCTTGTGTGGATTTGCTTTGGAGAGCCAAGTTCAATTGTTAGTGCATAGATGCAATCCTCAGCAAAACCACTGCCAGACTTCTCAGTAATTGGCACCTTCTGAACAAAAAGGCTAAAGACAAAATACGGAGGCAGAGAGATCAAGCTTTAGGCTCAGCTTGGAGCGTGGACTTGCACAGAAGGGCATTTTGGCTGCAGCTCATGCAAGTTAATTGTAGGGTTAGAGAGTGAGCTTCAGTCTCAGCATTTCATAACCATGACATCCAATCTATCTCAGTAAAACAGAAGAATGGCAGTATGCTTCTAGGTGCTCTTTTGTCTGTAATCCCGAGGGGAAACGTTTCCTTAGTATTACGAAGCCTTGTCACGGCTCAAATCAATTTATTAGTTTTACCTCATTATTTTCTGTCATTCCAAGTTCAGTGTCTTCAGACATTTCCTCATTTTCTTCTGAAGGTTCCTCCTAGGCTTATTTTGTCTGTTGGCATTTTGAGAAGTAAAATGTAATCGTCATGCTGACTGAATGTCAAGTTAACTCCGTGATTAAAAAGTAGCTTACAACAAAACTCTTCTTTGATGGACTGTTTTTTACTTCTCCTTTGCTAAGCTGAAAAGGAGAGTCAAGAAGACGAAGGAATTGGGAGGTGTCTTTACTTAAAATCAAGAATTAAATGAGTTAATTCAAGTTCATTTCTTAACTGCAGCCACTTTGTGACTTTCTAGTGAAAGACTGTAACCCAGACTTTTCCAGCAAAGTTAGCACTGCATATCCAGAGCAGCACAGAGTAGTTTGAGACATGCAGGCCTCATATATTTCACAACTAAATCTATAACAATGAATTGAAAAGCCTGATTAACAGGGGCAGTCCATTAAGTTTAAAATTTATCTGGACATGAGCATCCTGGTCCAATATTTATGGTGGCCCTGCTTTGAGTGTGAGGCGACTTAAAAAGAGAACTGCCTGAGTGGAAATCCTCTTCCAACCTAAATTGTTCTCTGATTCAGCCAGGAAACTAAAGAGGTCCCTTCATCTTCAAGGACTTAGGATTGCTTACCTTTTTTTAGGCTTTTAGTTCAGGGTTAAGAAACCGTGCCTACGAGGGGTCTACAATGTAGATATGTGAGCAAAAATGTTGAGCTGCACAGATTCTTTTGCTGATGACAAAACTTTGGTATTGCAGAGCCAGCTTTACAGTACCCTCCCACCCTCTGGGAGCCCACAATGAGAGCAAAGAAAAATAAGCTATTGTATCTGCAGATAAAGTATTTGAGTACTGTACTGCACTTCTCCCATTAACTCTCTAAGCAAAACTGCCTGAAAACAGCAAGCAATTGCACTTACTACCTGCTTCCTCCCACGTCTTTTCATGTGCATCATTCAGCATTTAAAAAAAAAAAAGCTACCCTTTCTCATAATTCTCCTTTGTAATCAAGGTAATGCAAAGTAAATATTTACATTTACATAATGGAGTGGCTTGGCCTATCTGCAAATGAAAGCATATAAATCCCCTCTTAGGAAAGGATGAAAAAATCGAAACAGCAGCTTCATCCATAGTTCAGGAAAAAAAAAGGACAACAGAAATGCAAAGAAAAAATGGCGGAACTGAAAAAAAAAAATTAATTTCATTAACTTTTAATGAGATTGCTGCCTGGGTGGCAAGTAAGGTGTAAGTACACATGTAGAAAACAGCAGAGCCTGGAACTAACGTTCATTGCTCAGTTTTGTAGTTTGCTCTCCAAAGCAAATGTAACTCTGCTTTTGAGTCCTATTATGATGAATAAAAAATCCCTCCTAAGCTATAATGAAACAATTGGAAGGCTACAGGCAATAAGTTAACTGGTTACTTAGATCAACTGATTTTATCCACCAAGTTTGCAAGCATCACAAAATTGCAAAAGCAAAATCTCAAAAAAAGGTAAAG
Source organism: Pardalotus punctatus (assembly GCA_013400915.1). Classification (NCBI taxonomy): domain Eukaryota; kingdom Metazoa; phylum Chordata; class Aves; order Passeriformes; family Pardalotidae; genus Pardalotus; species Pardalotus punctatus. The sequence continues at coordinate 750,693 of VZTX01011783.1, forward strand.
ATACATATTTTTGTAGATGACATTCCCTTGCTTATTACCATCAACAAGTTTTTTTCATTTGGTTTAATAAGAATACCTGCAATGTCTTTGTATATTTTTCAAAAGCAAATGCACAAGATGCAGGACTTAACCTGTGTTTTCAAATGGCAGAAACAGCCCCCACCGTCATAAGGGCAGTGAAGCTCAAATCATGTCTGGTTTTGATCTTTCAGAACATTGCTCTGTCTGCTCCCTTATTTTAGATAATTTAGATTATTTTGTGGTATTACTGCCTCTGCCTTAGTTTTGTGAAGCCAGGTACCCATGGAAGGTTTGTGGTAAGAGACTTGAAGTTGGGATTGCAGGTAGTGTTAAAGCCCCTGGCACTGGTTGTGCTGCTTGGCAGGGCATTTTACCACCACAGGCCACAGAAATTCAAATTGGACTTGATGCTGTCTGGTGGAATGGCTAAAATGTGTCTCATGGGGTTTGGGCAGCACAATTTAGCAGCATTCCCTGTGAGGAAGCCTTGCTTCACCTGCATGGGACAGAAAGCTGCTGGGAGTGCCTGAGGAGGAGCACATATGAGTGTAGAGGAGTGAGTGTGTGTATGTGGACAGAGACAGGCAGATGGCTGCAGATGAACGAGCTGAAGAGTCTTTTGCAAGCAACCTGCACTGTGTTAACCCTGCAAGGACCATACTGGGGGGCAGAGAGAGCAATAAGCCCTTCGTTTATCGTCTCTAGTGAAAGGTTCTCTGTCATTTAAAGATTACTGGGCATCTTACTAGATCCTAGTTACTGGAGAAAAACAATCTTTGAAGTGCTAGGAGCACAACAGAGAGCAAACTTTGTCACCTTTTTCAGTGGAGAAGCCACTGTCACACAGCCTGCTCTCTCCATCTTTGCATTCTTGAGCAGGGCCAGCCGCAAGGTCACTCTAGAAGGAAACTACAAAGGTTGAGCAAAACCTAAAGTACAGAGCAGCAGATGAAAACTGTTTTGTCTTCACAGAAGAAGTCATCATGGAGGAGAACCAAAATGTGTAGAGGTAACTCCCAGGAAGTCTCAGTCCTGATGCAGTTTCTGAACAAAGATAGCTTTGACCGCATCATGCAAGGTCAGACTGCACCATTTGTAGCATAATACTACAGGGACAGAAGGTTCCCCAATCTCAGAGGGGCACTATAAGGATAACATTCACTAATACAGAGTGAATGAATGAAAGATGCTTGGATACTACAGGGAACAGTGTCATAGAAATGCCTCAGAATACTGAATTAATATTTGCATGTTCTAATTGTGCCTTTGGGTTCTCTAAAATTGACTTGTTTTCAGTTTGACAGAAATACTTTGAGAATTGAGAGTGAGAAGTAGTGTGTCTGGAAGCAGCATCCTTTAAAAAAAGGCAATCCAAAATCTGAAGACTCTTGCTCAGGAAGGAGGGGAAAGGAAGTTTGGGAGCCTCATCTTTTCCCAGCCTGGCCCTCTGACCATGGATTATGCTGCAGGACATCATCTTGTTCTGTTCTCAGCAGGATAACATTGCTGAAAGAGGCAAGAGCAGTAGCTAGCCAATTAGCCAAAACTGCCCTGGGATTAAGGTCAATTCTCTTATCAACACATTTCTGTAGAGAAAAGGCCCCATTTTTCAGTTTGTTTCTGTAATTTGAAGGTAAATCTGAGAACTAGGCAAATGCATATTTCACCTGAGAGGTATCAGTGGGTTTTCATTTCTTTCAGAATATCTTTCAGCATCAACATCAGATTCTTTCTTAGGATAAAGCTGTCTTTATGCAAAGCAGTGTGCCTAATAGCCATCTTCAACTACTTAAACAAGTCAATTTTGCAAGGACTGTAGGTGTCAAGCCAGAGCACTGTTTGGAACTACAGTACAGGGATCCTAGATTTTAAATGAAATGTTACCTCATGCATCATTTTCTATCATACTTGTAGAATTCCAGTTGGTTTATCTCAAAATAAATGTTGCTTTCTGTAATTTGTACACATGCTAAAGCTTCTGGTTTGTTTTTTTAATGACCATTTTGCTTTGCTTTAAACAAAAATGAAGGTTAAAACTTTGTACATTTTTAAAATGACTGCTAAGGTCAGAAGTATAAAAGTATGTGACGCATTAAAATTGAGTGCTGTTTATGTATTTAACAGAGATGTATGGTTTTGCATTGTTAAAAAGAATGATCCATGCTTTCTTTGAGGGGGATCTGTGCTCCAATATTGTCCAATAGCTTTCATAGTCTAATTACTTTAATTAAAGTTCTAACAGTTTGCATACGATTCATGATTCTGATTGCTTCTGTTTTATTAATTCTGATAATCTGACATGGTCTGAAATGCTCTTCTCATTTGGAGCAGGAAAAATACACCTCCTGGTGAGAAATTAATCCAACACGCAAATTGCTTTCGAATTATGAGCATGATGCTGCCAACTTCAAGGTCTTAACTTGAAGCTAATGAAATCCAAAGGTATCCATAAAATGATGCAAGACAAGCTCTTTATTTCTACAAAACCTCCAAGTCTTGTTGATATGGAAATACCATGGTCAGAATAGTTTTTCCATACCAAATCAAATACTTTTATCATTCACTTGATATTTAAAAGGAGAGCATTATTCCCATCAGGCCAAGGTAATCTCAAATGTCATGAGAAGATTCATCAATCTGGCAAGTCAACAAAGCTGTTCTTATGAAGCTGCAAAAGCATTCTTAATCAAAAATATTTTTTATTTTGAACATGTTCCTTGAGTATTCCCAAATGACTAAGTCTGAGCCACCCAGAGCCAGTGAGAAGACTGGCTTTTAATGTTTTGACACTTGAGCAGCCACCTGTTTTAAAATAGTCTTGGAGAGGTACCATGGTTAAGACTTTGCTCATGCTTTGCTCATGACCCCCTGAGATCCTGCTGCATCAGCCTTTCAATTCCTGTCTCCTTGTCTCCTCCCTTTGGGGCTCCATGACCACCCTCTCATCCCCTGGCACGTGTGACAGGGCTGGGAAAAACCACTCTGTTTCTTCTGGACTTTGGTGCAGGGCTGTCCTGTACAGAACCCTGAACTGGATCTCTCCATGTCTGGCTCCCCCATCCCACTCTCCAGCCATGGCTGGAGAAAGGACTGGCTTACAGGGTCACGTTCCTGTCTGAGACTGGGGGGCTGAGCAGTGCGGAGAACATAATCAGGGTATGTACACCAGCAGATGATCCGTCTCTTCCCTGCTCCCGGGCGCGCACTCGCTGGCTGCTGGCACCTGCCGGCATGGCTGCTGTCCCGTGCACAGAGCAGGCCCTGACCTTGCCTGAGCTCTCCCGGCCCAGAGTACTGCCCTGGCAGGAGGCCATGCTAGAAAAAAAAAGTAGGAAAAAAAAGAGGGAGCTTGAATAGGTCTTAGGAAAAGATACTGCCCTTGTGCCTGCCGGTTCTCTGCACCCGCTCATGAGGGCAGGCCAAGGGAGCCAACACCGCCATGGCTCGGAAGGCTGGAGCCTGTTTGGAAGCAGGTTTGGAATTGCTGCCACACGGCTCCATTTCGACTGAGCAAGGCCAAACAGTGCGAACAGACTCATGTGGTGCCATGTTTGACGTTTCTTAAACTAAACTTTCTCTTTCAGGGACTTAGTAGGGTTTATTTCACTCTTCCTAAGCAAGAAAGGGGCTGATCCAAAGCAACTAAAAAGTAAGGCATGCAGTATGAGGGCAAATAGCATTATTACTTCACCTTCTTAGCTTGTTATCTTGAAAGTCTCCTTTCCCTTGTACCCCTCATCAGGCCCTCCTCTGACTTTTCCTCCATCAGTAATTATGATAATTAGCTCTTCCATTAATGATGTATAGTGAAACATAACCCATTTTATTCCCCCAGAGGGCATGCACAGACCTCAGATGAGAAAGTGCCCAGCCCCAGACAGAAACCTTCCCACTTGTGGGTGGTACTGCACAGCATTTGCTTTTGTGTCCAAAAAATCAATGACAAAGTGGGGGAATGCAGCTCTGCTGGAGGTCAATAGCATCCATGCTGCTAGGGGAAGACCTATTCTGTGCCAAGGAAAAGGGCTCTTTACTGCAGACAGGTAAAAAATACTGACACTAACAAAAGTTTGGCTCTAAGAGAGCAGAAGCCTCACCACTGCCTGTAAATGACACTTCCGAATGAGCATGTGTTGGATGACCACAGCACTTTCCCAGTCCCTGTGACATGGATGGGTGCCCCAGCTGGGCGAAACCAAAGCCTGAGTGCTGCTTGACTACCCAGGAGAAAGTCAAGCAGCAATTATTAACTCTACACGGGCTGTTCTGCAGCTGGGGAAAACAGGTCTCCTTCCTCTAGGTGATATAAAAACTGTGTCTCATGAGCAGACATTTTCCCAGCAGCTGGAGCTAGTGTTCCCAAACCTACAGCCAAAATAGATTGCTCTGTGCTGAGCCCACCTACCAGGAGCAGGTAGTTAATTCCCACATCATCCAGTGAAGCATTTCATTGAAGAACCAGGGGTTTTGGTGGCAAGCCCCACCGCTAATAACACAGTCCCTGCAGTGCAACAGGGACTGCCTCTACAACTGCAGATCTTACACCTTCCATCCTAGCTCCTCAAAGGAAATTTCAGACCATTATTTCCTTTGAATGTTCCAGGATGTCGTTTCATGTCTTTTTGAGAAGGCAGACACATCAGAATGAGTATCAATGGGATGGGGTGTTGGGGGGATGTATTGATCTTTCATCCAGGTGTCTTACAAACCAGGTGATTGTGGAAGCTATCACAGATTTGCTTTAAACATCCCTAAGCACTACTCTTGATTTATTTTTCCCTTTCCTTTTGTTTCTTTTTTAAATGTTTCCAGCCACCTACTGCCTTTAAAAAGGCAGTATTTTGTGTAATTGAAAGAGGTTTTATGTTTGCAACACGGTTTGATGAGACAAAATCCAGAACAGCTGAGTGAAGAGAGCTCTAAAGAGGGCTCATTAGTAAATGAACACCGTGGAACCACTTGATTGTCTGAAAGCAATGTTAATATTAGATACTAAAACTAGTATGTGAGAGCCACATGCCATCTCCTGTGGTAAATATCTACAGCAGGCCGGTGATTCTCCAGGTGGGTGTTTGCTGGGGAAGATCTTAGGGGGCCTGAATGGAAGGTGAGAATCTGAGGCTCACAAAAGGGGGCAGCTTGTCCTGCCACTGTGCATGTGCTATTTAACACAAGGGAAATAAACTATTAACTCATGGAAATGTGGTGGTTTGCTTGCTGTTTTAGTTATAAAGCCTCCCTTTCCTCTATGTTTTCAACTCTATTACCCAAGCAGCTCAACAATGACCTCAGAGAAGAAATTTTATTGATTCTTCTGTCCCCTTCTTTTAATATAAATTCAAAAGACACGCTCAGGTGGGAGAACAGAAACTGCTCTAAACTTCTGCTTGTTGGCTTCCTGAAAGGAACACAATCCTCCAAAATGCAAGTGTACTCATGATGCAGTTTGCTACACCCTGGCACAGAAGCTGAATTTTGGCAAGAGATGAACCTGCCTAGGAGGGGAAAGAAACAGGCTCTCACCCAAGCTCTTACTTTCAGCTCTGCAGAACCACTCCTTGAGCAAAACACCCAGGTCTTCTGTATAAAACACAGGCCAAAATGTTATGCAATACTGAAAAGAATATACATTCAAAGTAGAGGGCTCTGGAAAGAGTTTGAGTGAAATGGCCACGTTTTGCAGGTTTATGCTCCATCCCGTACATGCTCCTTGCTCAACATATTTTATTATTTGTCTTCACTTTTATGCAAAACCAAAAAAATTCTTGTGATGCAGAAAACATTCAGAAATATGAAGACAGTAATAGTTCAGCAAGTGGTCCACCTCTAAATATTTAGCCTATTCAGTTTTACACTGAGTACGTCTTTCAGCTAGAAATAATTTTTGTCATCTCAGTAAGTGCAGTATAGGCAATAATACTCTGTTTTTCAAGGCACTTTAAATCTGTAAGTATCTAGGCTACAATTGTTTTTTTCCCCTCTATAATAAGGAGAATAAAAATAAAATATGTTTTGTGCACCTTCAGCTGCAGCTGGAAACTAACAGGTTTATACATTTTAAAAGTTATTTGATTTACTCTTGGACAGTGTGAGTATCCAACGCCACTATTTCTCACCATACATTATTTTTGACACTATGTAGCCTCATGGTTGTGAAGCGGGAGTAAGTTATCCTAGAACTACTGCTCAGGATTCACTCTTACAGAATTATTCTGGCTGTGAAGACTCACATACCTCAATACCTCACCTGAAGGTTTGGATGAATACATAAAAAAAACCAGATACTCAACAGCCAAAGAGAGGGTTTGCTACAAATTTCAACTCCTACTTGCAGATTCTTATTCAAGGTATAAAAAAGATTAACTGCTTGATATTCAAAAAAGCTAAAAACATAAAGGCATGAAAAATCTCGAGTTTCTTACCACTTCATTTCAGTGTTTCATTTTCTTCAAAATTTCTTTCACCTACCTATGCACTAACAGCTTCAACTAATGCATCCTGTCATGCAAGTCTCTAGAGGTAAGGCTGATGCTGCTAAACCGTGGTCTTTTGAGATCACTAAATCACAAGGCAAAGCTCAGTAGATCACTAGGTCACAAGGCAAAGCATTTTGGCCGTACCGAATTTCCTCAGCACGATCGGTATTTGAGTATCATCCCCGCGCCCTGCGTTTGCGGGAGCGCCACGCTGAAGTGACAAGCCAGCAGATGTCCTGGCTGTGCCTCGGGGAGGAAGGCCGGGAAGGGCTCCGGGTGCCCCAGCTGGGCGGTGTGGGAGCCTGGGCAGTCCCTGCGTGCTGTCCCCTGGCCTGCAGGGACACCTGGTGACAGACCAGGGTGGTCTCCCTCTGCCGAGGAGGGGGACCCGGGTGAGAGGTCCTGGGCTCTCCTGCAAAGTCACTGAGAGCCCGGGGGCAGCTGCGGGCCAGAAGTGAACATTTCAAGCGACCGGCTTGTGAAATGCCACAAGACTATTTCAGAAGGATGGTACTTGTTTTATAATTATTGTAGCTGGTTTTTGTCTCTTTTTTTTTCCTTTTTTTTCCCTCTTTTTTTTAAATTTAATTTTTAGTATGTGTGGGTGCACAACAAGGTCTAACAAGGATAGTGTCTGAATTCTGTCCCATCCCAGCAAGCCACAAACACTTGCAGAATTATCTGATTCTAGAAAGGTAAGAGAGATGGGGGGGCAGGAAAGTACCCACCATGTTCAGCCTACATAAAAGCATAATTTCAATAAAATGAGGGGTTTGGGTTTTTACAACTAAAAAAAAAATGTATTTTTCAGACTGAAACCCTGTCACTGAAAAGCATGTGCGGAGGCCACCTACTACAGCCCCTGCAGCAGCTGACTGCTGCAACAGCCCAAAAGAAATGTATCCGGTCAAAAACCTGATGGGCAGGTGCCTAAAAACACCACCCCAAACCCTACAGTTCCAACAAGGGGCAAATTGGGCAAACAATCCCTTAGAGGAGACAGCTGACGATCACATTCAGTGTGCCCTTCCTCAGCATGCCACAGTATTCTCCCAACAGCCCTGATAAAACAATTTTTAGTCAGGACTGACCAGTCCTTCAATGGCTCTACATTTCAGGGTGGGTTTTTTGCCATCCCAACGACTCACACAGAAGTTGTGAATAGAGGTAAGAGAACTCATCAGCACCCAGTCAGAAATGAGTGCTCTGGGGAAAGGGGAGTAGAGAGCCTCTTTCTTTTAGAGGCCTCTACCATGCTGCACTTTCCCTGCTTCACTTTCAGGTCTGTGAAATTAATAACATTTCCTTTCCATTTCTGAGAGCTTGAATTTCCTCCTCAATAAATTTGTAAATTAATGTATTTTTCAAATGTGTCTGGCTTGGAGCACATTAGTTGATGTCACAGCACAAATATTCATTGCAGCAAGCTTCCAGAACATGCCACCAGTCATCTTCTGGCATTAAGCAAAAAAAGGGAGCATTCATGAAGTACATTTGGCCATCTTCAGACATTCTTGGTCCTATCCTGCCAGCTAGCATAGTGGGAAAACAAATGGCAATTATGTCCAGAAGAAAACAAAGTACAGGAGCTGCACAACCAACGCTATTTTTATACCAGGGACACAAGATGACAAATTGAGCCTTGCACTCGATATGCAGTGCAAGAGCTCCCTCTCCCCACTTCCTTCAACATCTACATGGTTCTCTGACCACATCCACCATCCAATTGAGATAGAAGTTCCCATGCTGCTCTCCACCCTTCTTTACTAGCTCTTGATGAGAGGGCTGTGGCTGTCACACAAAAATACACTTGGCCAAGATCTGGCCAAGCTTTGGCTCAACTATCTGAGTAAGGGCACAGTCCTGAACAAAACACATCAGGTCCTGGTGAGCTCCCACAGGACACCATCAGGCTTCTCTGAAGCTGTACCCAGCCTGAGCTCGGACAGATTGCTTTCTGCCAGTGCCAGGTATCCATTAACTTTGTAACTTACTAGGAAACAGAATAAAGGTAAAATAAAAGCTTTGGGTAGACAGCAAAAGCTTTTAGTGAAAAATACATAGAGTATGACTTAAGCACCTTGTGCCCAGTCCCACCTTCCCAGTTCAAGATACAAGCCAATGATGTGAATTGTTTCTAGCCCTAATGGCTACAAACTCAGCCCCTAAAAAGCCTCTGCTTTAGAGGCTTTTTTCATACACTCAGAAATACTGCTCTAAATGTGTGACAACACCTTTTTCAAAGAGGTGTTACGTTTCAAGAATATATCATAATTAGATAATCTCAATTAAATCATTACTACAACTTTTCTACCAGAGTTGTGAGTTGCAAAACTTAAATTATTTTTTCCTTTCTCTTCAACTTTTCTTAGATAACAGCAATTCAGGGAATTATTTGGTTTTGCTGCCCATGTGCAAGCAGCCAGTAAATACTTCTTTTACATAGGTTACTATACTTGGCAGTTTTCATGAATGAACAAACAAACTTCAACATGGATTTCAAAAATCAAAACATTAAAAATATAAAGCAAGGCAGAAAACAGGCCATGAAACAAGAAACAAAATGCTGCCAGATGAATTCACTAAGTTTATTTTTATTCCCTTGTAGCTCCCAGAAATTTGCAGTGACAAACTAATTTAGAAGGCAACGAAAACATAACAAATATAACACTGAGTATATAAGCCTCATTAATGTGTTTAAAACACATTTTAGAACATAGTGAATACACATTTTCCTTGTGTATATTACCTTTCACCATAATAGTTAACAAATTAATTTCAACTAGAACAGAACAATTTTGCATGCCATTTTCTCCAGAATATTCAAATGTAAAGTTTTTATAACTTTGTCCCATTTACGTAAAGCCTTCTAAGAGAACCCAAGTGACCTGTGTATGACCAGCATTTCAGTTAAATCAGCTTTCACTCTCTTGTTCCAAAAGTCATCTGTAGGACATACTTCCACTTGAACCTAAAAGCTGAATGCTTCATTATTTAATTATTTTTTAAAAGTTTGTCAGCACTTCCAGTATCTGATACATTCTGTATTCTTTCAGTTAAAGCATAATGCATAACTGTAAGCAGAAACAGAACCTCCCACATCTCCACTCTTGGTAGGAGTAAGCTGCACCCTAAGTTTATTTCTACCTACTGCACTCCCTGGACAAATTAAAATCCTCATGTTCTCCAGAGCAGCTGCCAGAGAGGATTAACACTACGGGAACAATAACATGAACAGACATGGAAGTTAACAAGCATGTGGGTATCTCCTATCAGCTGTCATAACTTAAGTGGGAATTCCATGTAGTCTTTGAATTTGTGACCAACTATCAAACAACTTTTATACTCCCTTATCACATTTGCCACGTTCCTCTCCACGGGTTGAAAGGGCAAGAGCAGCTCATTTTCAGTGTAACATACAACTGGCTTCTAAGTAAGAGACACTTACGTAGGGAAAAACAACCCAAAGCATTAGAATAACATCTCTCTTATAGCACAAACCACAGCAGGCATTAAACTCCAATTGCAAAAGAATCGTATTACTTTTGTATAAAGAGAGATTTGTATAAATTGCTCCTAAGCACTATTACAAGTATCAGCCAGGACACTGCCACCTTACTTTCCCAGAAATTTCAATTGTCATTATTTTGGGGAGCAAAAGGTTAGCTCACGTCTTACCACAGAGCCTTGCTAAAAGAAATAAAAGGAATAAATCTATAGTTTTGGCAATTCTATTCAGAATAAGTCCTTCAAAAAAAGGACTGCAGAAGCTTCTTTTTTTTTTTAATGGAAAACAAAGCCATGCTTGCAAAACTTTTACTATTTAGGGTAGTACCTATTTGATATTTTATTTCAGATGCCAACTTCCAAAACACAGATTTCAAGGTGTCAATCTAATCACACAGACTTTGTCATTGTCCTGTTTCAAAATAGCATGGAAAGCCTCCATAAGCAGCACAGGTTTGTCTGTTAAAAATCACTTGTTTACAGCATTGTCTCTTGGCACATTCTGACTGGAATATTATAATGTCTGTCATCTTCAGTTATGAGAATCACCACAGGCCAGTCCTCCTCTGGGTCATTGGGGTAAAGTGTGATGAATTCATCAGTACTGTACTTATAGAGTCGGTACACTTGGATGGTATACTGCAGAGCATATGCAAGAAGAAACATTTCCACCTACATTGGGAAAAAGCAAATATATGTGTAATCAACATACCTTCTGTGAGATTTTTCTTATAAAAATATTAAACTAATATCTATCAGATGTAATTTTTCAAAGAAAAGAATTATGAAGTGAGAAGGCATCTCTCATTCAGTATCTCCATCATGCACCTCTCTGATACCATGCATTTAACAAGAAAGTTTTCAGACCCACAATGGCATAGCAGGAAAACAACCCTAAAACAAAAATATTTTACACAGAATGTCCCACCTCCCTACTGCCACAAGCAGGTAGGAAAGACATTCTCTTGTATCTGTACTCATCCTGTTAAGTCACTTAAAACCAGACAAGAGCAGGTTTCAGGCAATGATCCTTTCATTCTTACAGGGTACTTTGAACTTTTCAGCCAAATAAAAAGTAAATGGAAAGCTCTTACAAAGCCTGTTGTCAGGAGAAGGAATTCAGAAAAAGAAGCTGTGAAAATCTTCTACCTTGTCTACTACAGTGGCAAGCATATCCTGTTCTAAATAAGAGTTTACAAAGAATCTTACTGAAATAAACAAATCTAGTCAGCACAAAAATTGGCAACATAACTTCTTGACTAAACTAAGCAGCAAAAAAGTCACCAATGAATCACCAATTTTCACAGAAACAGCAACTGTCTTATCTATACTGCAGTTGTCAGATTTTTAAGACAAAAAACAAAACCAAGTGCAGTATCCCACTTGTATTGAATTCAATGGGATTTTTTTAAATGGATGTTTCTAAAATCTTTCTGACTATTCAGGCATTTTGGCTTGGGGATTTTGTGTAATATGTATACCATTTATGCCATGTATAAAATAGTAACTGACATTAGCTTATCAGAATTCACCAAGCATATGTACTACACATGTCCTTCTCTTCATAATTTGAGTATTAGCTTTTACCATGATATTTCTTACAAAGCTAACAACCAAGAGTTTAATACAAGTGTTGTATTAATAGAAACTCCTCTTTCCAAAGAATGCTCCCTGTCCGTCACCAGACAAAACCCAGTGTTTCAGACAAAAGTCTTTACAGACTCACTACAAGCAAACAGTTCTAATGTATTTTTCCCAAAACAGATCAGACAGCACAACATACCACTTAACTAGCCCAGCAAAATCTGGGTGAAAGCATTTGCAACTACAATCTCCAAAACAGGAAAATAACACTTCAAGAACAATCTCTCCTTACTTGTTCAAGGCCTCCACTGTGACCAATATGATTCAAGTGATTATGCATTAACTGGTAAGGGTTGCTGGATGTATCCCGTGCAAACAGGAGCCACGAGAAGACAGGCACTCTCCTTCCATTTTTATCGGCATTGTATAATTCGATGGCAGTGTTAAGCATCAAAAATTTCAGCGCTTCATAGAGACTATACTCCTCTTCTTCATTCTTAAACAATTTATCACAAGCTTCTTGTTTCTCAGTGGGACTCTTTATTTCACTTATATTCTTCCACTAAAAAAAAACCCAAACCATCACACGCAACACAAATCAACAGCCATCACCCTGTGTGAGCTGCAAAAAGCCACTAGTGAGTTGTCTGATGCTCAGCACAGGCACTTGGAATTTAACTTATGAAGGGTTTTGTGCCTTTTTAAAACCAAATCAATAATATTTCCACAACTGTTACTCCTATCAAGGTCAGGCTGAGTTAGTCTGATTTTGCTTAAAATGATCCATAAGCAAAGCGAAAGGAGAAGACGCTGGAAATTGTTGCAAGGTGGAGGAACAAATATTGTCATGGGACAATAAGCATTAAGGTAATAACCTTCTTTTTTCCTACACCATAAATCCTACATACTTCATATTCTTTACATTTCTGTTACTCAGAATGTATATTTCATTCCAACCCTCAAACTGCTGAATGCAGTATTCAAAATACTCTTAAAAGCCTTTGTAAAAAGTGAATTTGCATTCACAGTGAGACAGGAACAACCTGAAAGAGTTTTTCAGTAAGTTCCAGAGTTCCAAGAGGGAGAAAGCATGGGGCTAGGGAATATAGTATGAACATTTAAGGGCACAATCATGTTCCTATGACCTAAAGTGCACAAAAATGGAACAAAAACTACTCCTTTGAAATTACTTCAGTATTGTTCTGTATTTTAATTGCCATAACCTCGTCCAGATAGGAAAAGGATTTGTCCATAGTATACATCATTCCTTCAAATAAATACAAGAAATAATAGAGACAAAAAGCCACTGTTACATTAATTTCTAAATTGACATCTGTCTAATTAACAGTTTTCTGCAGAGCTGCTTGCAAATTAATTCCAGCATCAAGCTGTTGTAAGTAGTTAAAAACCAGACACCTCTCACATATGTGAACAGACATTCTCTACTTGATTTTTTTGCAGTATACATACAGAAAAGGGACTTTCACTACTGAAAGCATCCTTATGCTAAATTCACCACATTCAAAAATCTTTGTCACTTTTCTTATTTTCAAGTGACCAAAGAACATAAAAATACTTTTCCAACCTTTTTCCTTAGAAGTGTTAAATACTTTTTTATTTCATCACTTATTTCTCCCATGTTCTTGCCAGGTTTCTGTTTCAGCTGCCATTGCTTGATCCAGTCATACTTGCTAAGCAAGTTCTCAGGAAGCTGGAAATTGAGAGAAGAAAAGGCAGCTTAAATCAAAAGTCTGGAAAGGAGAAGCCACCAACTTGCATATTTTATTTTATTTTTTTAAATTTTGCACTTTAAAACGATGTCTTCTATGTCCTTCTGAACAGATGTCACAGTTAGATGACCATAACCAAGCACAAGTGGCTATTTATAATGTGGTGGGTAACAGTCAGAATGCTGGTATATTACTATTTGCAGATCTAACAAACACCTAAGCACTGGAAAAATTAATCACCAAGTTACTCATGCCTTCTTTCTTGTTTGTTGATTTGTTTTGAGGGTTTTGGTGATTTTTTAAATTAAAACACTCCCCTACCAGCAGATAGATGACAGTGATTGTATTTGAAAGTGTTCCTGAACCAACAGAAGAGGACATTCAGATAATCCAGAAGTCTTGGTGGACTGCAAACTACTTTGTTCAGAACAGACAAACTCCATTTCCTTTTCAGGGAGCACAATTTAAACACTCTAGGACAGGTTTTTTATTAAAGAAGAAAACCTGAGAATTAGCTGATGTATCAGATCATGTTTTAGCCTCAGAATTGCCTCTTTTACTACTCATGTGCTACATCAGTTCAGAGCTTTTACACTTCCCCTTAAGGACATCCTGGCAGTTGCATGTTTCAGTTTTGTTCCCTGACCTATTAACCCATCTTACTGCTAGAACCTGAAGAACAACTTGTGTCTTACAATGGTTTAAATACTTGGCTAGAGCAGCACTTATGCCATCAGCTGAGACGGTGACCCAATCTGCTTTCTCTATGAAGACCAATGGGATCAGTTGGACAAACTTTCCCCCTCAGGACAGCTAGTCTGACGGGGAGGAAGAAGGCAAGGCTGAGGAATTTCCCACACTTCCTGCCCTTTGAATTGTCCACCAAAGCTTTGGTTACACCCCTTTCTCCTCCCAGCTATTTCCCTATACATGAGGTTGTTTTAGTATGTATTAAGTCTAGAAAGTTCTGTGTTCTCTGTGTCCCCACTGGTTTATTTGAATGTACTCCTCCCCCTGTGTCATCCCATTGGACACTTGCAATTATGTAATATCTTCCTATTGGACATTCCCTACTGGATCCTCCCCTTTGTGTTTCCCTTAAAAACTCCCTGCAATGGCCACTCCAGGCTTTTTGTACCCTTGCCCATGCTTGCTTTCCAGTTCTCCTGTCCCTTTAGGGCAGGGAATACATCAGAGCCCCTCTCTCTCCTCCTTTATCTCCACCGAGTCGCTACTTTGCCAACATCTGCAGCCAGTCCCAACGGGATCGAGAGCAAACTTAACATCTGCGAGTCTAAGAGGCACAAGCGGTCCCGCTGTTGTGTGCAGGCTGGGTTCGTGCGTTCCCGCGGCGTTGACACGAGAGCAGGAGGGTGTCCTGTGTCGTGAACGTGCCCGCCTTCTGACAGCCGAACCGCCTGCTATTCGCCTACCAGGGCAAGCATGTCTTGTCGCCTGCTGGCCACCGACGGGCCGAGTGGACAACAATTGGCCACTGCCAGCAAATTTTCAGTTTATGATGACTCCAAATTTGTAACATGTTCCCTTTAGTGGCAACCAAGTATGTGTCAGATAGACACAGACCTTCCCCCAGCCTGGCATCCTATGCTAAATGAACACAAAACTAAATAATCAAAAATTGCATACCAGTAACTTCAGCAACTAGAAATGTGCATCCAATCACCATTTTAAATTAAAAACAAGAAAAAAACTCAAAACTGTTATATTTGTACTGCCAGCTGTCACCATACACATTTCTCTTATGTGCCTTCTGCTTTGATGCATAACAATTTATCATTTCAGTCAGTTTGTTTTGTAAAAAATGTAGGTTTTTTCAAAAAAGTGTTGATTATCATATGACATTTTCCTCTATGAATCAGTAGCAAAAAAAAGAGATGCACGTCATTGAAAACTTCAAAATACTTAATTTTTAAAAAGTTTGTATGCTCTTTAAAGAGCACTGGGAAACTATATTCTTTAGTCTGATAATGTGGAAACAGTTGAGAGCTGAAAGAATGTGCTTTTTACAAAAAGGAAACAATTTTGCAATGTACTTGCAGTAAAACACTTCATAGAGCAATTTTTATCAGTAATTACAAAAATACAATCACTAGATATTTACTTAACAATTACAGGGGCCAAAATGAGAAATTTTCAGATGTCCTCTAAAATTATACAGAAAGGTAGTAAAGAGCAGTGTGATCTGGACTGCTGCCCTGTACACAGAGTTTGCATCAGACATTCACCATTTACATTCCCAGCAGCATCCTGACAACTGGAACCTTACTAAAGTGGCTTGCTTTTGTATACACAGCTTCTTACATGTTTTTCCTATGTTCACCAATACCATCAAATGGACTTTGCTGACACAAGAAAATTTCTGGAATATTCTTCTATTTCTAGGAAGATGCCTTGCTTTTCTTATACATCAGTGCTCCACAAGAATTGTTCTTCATGTCATGTTGGAGTTGCTCTTATGCTTATTTTAAGCAACATTTAAGACACACATTCTGCAAAGCCTACAGCATCCAATTTGTTATTCCACTTTTCTAGAGAAATAATATATGGCACACAAGAATAGATATTATAATTTTGAAAAGCTGGGGGTTTCTCAAATGTTAGAATAAATTGTCTGTATTTTTTGTTATTGCCAGCTGTCTTGTGGAAAACCTCTTACGGCTACATCATATGCAGTAAAAAGAAACCAAGAGGGCAAGATGAAGACAGACAAGTCACGTTACAGTCAACACTACAGTAACATTTATATACATGATAAACTGGAAACCAAGGGCACCTGGACTCAATTCCAAGTTGACAGAATCACGGTGCGCAAACAACAATCTTGAACACTACAACCTCTCAGTTCACAGGATATTGAAAAGTAAGCATATATATATAGTGTAACAGAGAAATGAGATAATAAAATTAACAAATAGGTTAGACCCAATATTACTCTACTATCAGAAGATCACTTTGACACATACCATAGTAAAATCCTCACTCTGCAGCCACCTTGGTAACTGGGTAGCTTGGCTTAATGCCTGGAAAAGAGTTGCTCGGAAAGCACAATAGTTATCGCCTCGTATTCTCCTTATAGATGCAAACTTCTGAGCAACTGCTTCATACCCCTAGAAAAACACAAAACCCAAAGAACAGAAAACACTAATAAAACATTTTAACATCACACACTGGTAACATAAGAGATATTGGAATATTATCATCCAAATACTAATGCTATTGTCAAAAAAAAAAAAAAAAGCTTGACCCACTACCCTTTTTGGAAGTACAAATGCTTTGAAAAAAACAACAACAAACTGAAGAAATTGGTTGATGTGTTTGTTCGATGCCAGAACATAAACATCATTGAAATATGGGTAGCTAACTCACTCAGATTTCCAAAAAATATCAAACATACATGCACAAGACTACACATCATGCTTAAAAGAAATTTCAGCAATAGCTAATGCAACTTACCCAATACATGTCACATGTAGTTTGTTTCTGCCTCAGGGGAAGTTTGTGTTTACACTGAAATATCCTGACACTTGCCACAGCACATTTGTTCCCTCCCTGCTGTTCCCACACAGAGTTGTAGCAGAAGCCATAATGTTGAAATGCAGCTTCTGCAGCTCAGCTACCCTGGCAAGGGCCAATGTGTGTCTGTATTTCTCACAGTAATCTCTTCAGGGTGGCATGTGGAGTTTCTGATTTTTGTAACGTATTTTTTATGTTTACTCATATATATCACTAAATTTTCAAGCAACAGAACAACCTTGCTTTATTTCCTACCATTCTAGCTCATGATTAATATAAGAAAATTAGTTCAAAAACTGGAAAAAAAATCTCAGGAAAAAGTTAAGAAAACCCATGCAACTCACCAATTTCAGTTCTCTGCCTTCCACCCAAAAATTTGGTAATCTGCTCTGCACTTCAACAGTCCACAAAATTATCATTTTATGGCCTTAAACAAAATATAAAACTTCAACTGAAAACAGTAACAAGGGACAGTCTTAATCAAATTCCTAAACTATCAGCAAGTAGCTTTACTAAAAACACATTTGGAATGAGCACAAAGAAAGCATCTGCTGGTTGTCAACCATTTCTAAGACCTCACAATTTTTGCTTCTGAATTTCCTGTCTTAAAAGACTGACCCCATAGGAAATCATGTAGCAAACATCCAAACAAAAACAAAGAGCCTAACAAAATTCAACAAAAATAGAACTGCTACCTTTCTCATGGTTTTTGCTACTGGTGTATTTCCTCTCCATTCCTTTCTGCAATACTCCATGATGTCCATTTCAGGTGAAACACTTGGTTTACATTCTGTCAAAATAGAGTATGTAACATTATACCAGAAACAGAACAAGGTAGAAAGCACATCAAATTTCTAAATACAGTATCACTTTAAAATAACATTAGTGCCAAATGAAACTGGCAGCACAACCTGTAGGTAAGTAATTATTATCATGGGAGGGGATAAAATCAGTTTGCTCTGAATATTACGCGTGAAGAAAAGTAATAATGTAGTGCAACCAGACAGGGAACACTCTGCTCCTCTCTTCTGCAAAAATTAATTAACAAAGAGCAGAAATTAGTAAAGTACTCTTCATTTTCTTGGCAAGCAGAAAAATATTTGACAGAAGTTTCTCTTCTTCACAGAGCAGCCAGACTATCAGGGATAAAGATGAGAGATCTTTTGGAGTAAGTCAGTAACAATAATAGAAAGAAGAAATAGTTTTGCCTTGGAATCCCAAGAGCCTTCATCCCAAAACCAGACCATACTGAGTTTATCAAGGCCTCCCAACAACAGATGCTGGTATGATGCCTGTGACTGAGTAATTTTCAAGCACAGCACTCGCAACATGGACTATATGACTGCTTTCCAAAGAATTCACATTCACTTGTAAAGTAACTACAAAAACACAGGGAATGATATACTAAGAGCAACTAATTTTACACAGAATTGATCTTTTTGTGAAATAAACTGTGTGATGTACTCAGTCATATGTAACTACTATTGTACACAGGCATCTGTGCACAAAAGCCCCTGGAAGAGAGGGTGTCAAGACATCACACATCAGTGCTACAGTGAGTTGCAATATCGTATCTGAAACTTCACACAAAGTTTGATTGTACCTGATGAGTTTGTTTCACAAAGTAGTATCTTCTCTCTCTCTATTTCTTCTTCATCACGATACATGTCCTCCTCACTGCAATAAAAATCAAAACAAACTTCATGTAACAGCACAGATCTTACTCTCTTTTTCAACCTTTCCCCTGTTTACAACTTGGGAAAGTATTTAAGTCTTTCTACCTTTTTTTTTCTCCAATTCAATTTGTTTTCCATCTTACACATTTTCATAGAACCAACATTAGCTTTCAAAAAAGAGAAAAGTTTAAAAAACCCTCTCAACTGCTCCCCTCCTGCATCTATGACACTAGGTTGGTACTAAATCATTGCATGAATTTCTCTTCTCTGGCTGAATGAATACTACAGTCCCTTCATATTTTTAAATTTTATAGTATAAATCTGCAAAGGAACAAGCCAACCTGTCTATTTGCTGCATATATGAATAATGCAACCTATGAATGCAACTAAGAACACATTACTCAACAGGGCTGGTATCTACACACCACCAGGACTGACCAACCTGCCCAGTACTGAGCAGAATACATGACAATACAATGAAAAGTAGTCAACTACCTGCATCTAGTTTGAATGTTACCAACTCAAAGGAGAATTTCCACCATGATCCAAACTGCAGCTTACAGGCTAGCAGAAATCCAGAGAAATATTTCTTTCTCAAATAATACGGGCTTTTTGGCCAAGGTATGTTGTCATAAGACTCAAATACCTGCATCTGAGCCTATATACAACATTCTGAAGTCATGACCATGAGGGAGGAAATTTTGCCCTACAAGAACACTGTTTTTATGCATACGCTAGCATCTGCAGCTTGGATGTAAACACAATTGTTGAGAATGGAGGTCCATACAATGTTCAAAAAACTGACTGCAAATTGCACATTCCATTCCTGAGAGGTATCTGTCATATAATTTCATCTAGCAAATAAACTTCTAAAAAGTAATCACAGCTTCACAATTAAAATACTTACAAAAACATATGTCACCAAACATATTAGTATCATTTGGGCTTACCACTAAAATAAGTTTACATTGAAAGTCTTTTTTGAAGAAAGTACATAGGCAGGAAAACGCCACGAGATTATTATTTACTGTCCACTACTATTAGTAGCTTCTAATCTACTCCAAACCCAAACAGTCCAAATCCAAACCACAGTCTGCCTGCAAAAGACTAGGAAGAAATTAAGGCAGTGACCCTGTCACATCTTACATCCCTAAGAGAGGACTAGCAATTGGGAAGACTGCGAGAAAGGGTTTCATGTAGCCAGATGCTAATTGGATTACTTTCATTAAACTTGAAAGGATAGACTACTGTATTTCTTTTTCTTTATATCCAAACCAGCTTACTCAAACCATCTGCATATATTTCCCTTGGGAACAAAAAAAATCTTTAGTATAAACAGCAACGTAGGTTAATACTACGAAACTCATCTATTGTGCTGTCATGTAAAACTAGTTTAGTTTTTACTCAAGCGCTCAAGTAGTTGCTTGAAATCTCATTTTTAACAGCACTAAATATTACTTAAAAGAGAAACAATAGATATAGTAGGTATTACACATAGTACTATCTGGTGAGAAGAAAAATAATAAAAATAATTGTTTCAAGTCCATATTCACTTTACAGTATGACACTGGACAAAGCCTAATTTCTCAGCAGAGTTTGAAGTCCATTAAAGTTTGTGAAGGCTTTCAAGAATACTTAATAACCTTGAAAATACTATAAAAAAGCCCACATAGCTTGGTATCTGACAGCCGTTATCTCAAGCTTATCTTATCTATAAGGCAAGTATTTTAAATATAAAGTGACAACCTCCCACTCTGAGCATGAAGGAACCTGCTGCTACAAGGGATCCTACAAGGGTGCCAGGGCAGGGGAGTTGTTTCTTTGCAATACAGCCTTGAATGCATTCAGCATAAGATGCAGAAAAAGTACTCGAACTGATTAAACTAGTGAGATTACTCAAGAAAGAGGAAGTTTGGTTTAAAGGAAACAGTGTCACGTCCCTTCTGCAGATATTATTAAACTACCTTCTTTCTGGGAGTTGACAAAACAGACTGAGAACGTGATAGATTAACATCCAAAGTAAACAAGGTACTGCAATTTAAGAGTTGTTTTGAAATCCAGGTAGCCAAGAAGTGCAATCCATCTGCACAGGCATTATCATTCCAGAGAGGAAAGTGTGTCATAACGCTGTTGTAGCAGAGCAACTGTTAATTAATTCTATGGACGCTAAAGCCTTTCCCCATTCATGTTTACATAATACAGTGAATATGAAGTAAGATACATAAATACAGTGAAAATAAAGTAAGAAGTGGAAAAGAATGATTAAATGAAAACATGTATGCACAAAAGAAAAAAACAGTACAAAAAGTTGCATGTAAATACTTAAATTGTAGAACTAGTTAATCAGATTTTGCTGAACCAAAGATACCAAGGAAAAAAAATCAGAAATTTACCTTCATGAACTGCAAGTACCCTCCCTTTCTATAGGACAACTGTTAATATATTAAAAAAAATAAACTCTTACCTCTCCTCAGATGACTCCACTGCTGAACAATTACTAGACACAGGTACATAGAGTTCACAGTTTCTGGATGCCTCCTGATCTGCCACAAGAGAGTTAATCGTATCTGTCTTCTCAGGTCTCCCAATACTTCTGTATACATAGTCTTGTCTTATTTCCAATGTAGTTTGCTCTTTTGCAGCTGCATTTGAGGAGCCCAGTTCCTCAGAAGCAACACCATCTTCACTTTTATGGTTCATCAGCTGTATGGGAACACTCTCTTTTTTCTCTTCTGCACCTGCAGAAAGGCTGGTTGATTCTCTCATCCACTCTGGAAGATTATCCTGGCTTTGAAGAATGGAGAAATACATGAAGAGTTTCTCTCCCAGAACAAAAACATGTTTTAGGAAAATGACAATATTTTAAGAGTTATGTTATATTCTGATGATTCAGAGGGTATATAAATTATTTAAAAACAGAAAGGAAATCCAGAAGAGTTTGGTAAAATAAGACAGCACCCAAGCGATTTTCTAACTCATTCCCCTGACCACCATTTCTTACCAAGGCTAAGCTGTGCCAGTACCTTAAACACAAACTGCACTAGAATTAGCGCCCTGATTAAACACCTGCTATCCTTGAGGAGCATTATCACCTAAAACACCAGGGATTAACAGAAATTCTAAATAAACAAGTTTCAGTCCTGCAAGAAAAGAATTATTACAAACTCATCTGGTGCTCTGTGAAACATCCATTGCACCAGAACCATTGCTTAGTGCAAAGATTTCCAATCTTTGTGTCTTCCAATATGATGCCCAAGGTATCAACATAGAATGTCTACAATCCATTCTAGCTACCTCTCCAAACGTTTTGGAGGTGCTCATATAGTAAATTTTCAGGAATATTTATCTTAAATTGACGCATAATCCTCCCCAAAAGTTATTGGTTGCTTGGCAGTTACCACGCTCATCCTTTAGACAATTAGTGGCTACCCAGGCTGGTTACCTCAGAGCTCACAGAATTAATATCTACTCCAGAAATCTTAAAACTGCACAACACATTTCTATTTCTAGGTTAAAGCCTCCCATCTGCAACGAATCTTTGCTTACAAATGTTACAGCCCTTTGGCACTCAAGCCCTACCATGTGCCAAGCTCTCCCATAGCACAGAGCTCAGGACTAGAGTTCATAAAACCACAGAATGGCCTGGCCTGGAAGGGACTTTAAAGGTCACCTAGTTCCAATTCCCCTGCTGTGGGCACGGACACCTTTCACTAGACCAGGTTGCTCAGAACTTTATCCAACCTGGCTTTGACTTTTTGGGATGGAGCACTCACAACTACTCCGGCAACCTTATTCCAGTGCCTCACCACTCTCACAGTAAAGAATTTCTTCCTAATCTCTAATCCAAACCTACTCTCTTGCAGATGGAGCCATTCCGCCTTGTCCCGTCACTAGGTGTGCGTGTAAAAAGTTTTTCTCCATTTTTCTTGTAGGCTCCCTTCGGCTACTGGAAAGCCCCAACTAAATCACCCCAATGCCTTCTTTTTGTCAGTCTGAACACCCCCAATTGTCCAAGCACTTCCTCTAAGGAGACGTGCTCCATTCCCCTAATCAACTTCGCGGCCCTGCTGGGGATTCGCTCCAACCGGTCACTGTCCTTCCTGCGCTGATGTCCCCAGAGCTGGATGCAGCACTGCAGGTGGGGTCTCATCAGAGCGGAGCAGAGGGGCAGAATCCCCTTCCCAGGCACTCCACGTCCCGATTTCTCCCGTCCCCGCTCCTCAGGGAAGGACGACACAGGCTTGGCGCAGCGCTCAGCCCCCCGTGGCCGCACAGCGCGGCGCAGCCGAGGGAGGCCTCACCTTTCCGCCGCGCTCTGTCCTGCCCGGCACCGCTCCACGCCGCCGCCCGAAGCCGGCACCCCGCGCCGAGCGCCGGCGGCCGCC
>VZTX01011783.1:773733-787755 GCA_013400915.1 Pardalotus punctatus
AAGTGCTCGAAAACAGAGGAGAGGGCTGCTTTCCGGCTGCCAGGCGCTCCGTGTAGAAGGAAGTGCTCTAAGGATGCAAACTGTGTGTGTGTGTGTGTGTGTGTGTGTAGCTCGTATGAACCTTGTCAGAGGCTGGAAGTCTCTCTTCCGGGAGCAAAAAAATACATCAGCAAATTCCGATACACCTTTCTGAAACTCCAGGCAGGAGAGAAACGCACACGGAGAGTAAATGAGAAGCCTTTAAAATATTATGTGCTACTGAAACATACCAAGTAATAACAATTAAAAAAAAAAAAAAAGTAAAAAGTTGGAAATCTGTAGAATCTTTACGGTGATAGAAAGAGTCCACTGCAGTTTGGGGGAATCTTCACCTTGAAATTTGGCCTGAAAATGAAGAATCATTCGTCTTTTTTCTGAAATTACCCTCATAAGAGTATGCGTTCTCTGAGTATGACAAGTGATGCTGAGACCGGAGGCAGATAATTACTACAAATAGACTTGTCAGTAAAGGAATTTGATTTAACACGGATTTAAAGTATCAAAGAATTTTGGGAGAGCATTTAAAAAGTGGAGGTCAGGTAGTAAAACCTATGAAAGTTTAAAATGGCAATTATAAGTAATTTCCAACATAATGAAACTTAATTAATGTAAAACCGATTGACATTTTTGTAAACAAGCCTCTTCTGTTTCTTTTATCCTTAAGAAGAGTGGAAGTATCATGAATGTTTGAAGGAAAGGGAAAAAAAAACACATTATCTTAGGTTTCTTTTAATCACTGCTCTTGTCATGGATCAAATTTGTTTTGGATTGCTCTTGACAATGACATCTCCTTTGAAAAACATCTTTCTTTTAACAGCTGTTTGACTGACAGGTTTGTCTCAAAATGCAATCTTGTTTCCCTCTGGCAATTTCAGAATTATTCATTATGAAACAGCTAATCCACTTGAAATATACCCAACTGTTTGCTGTGTTTCCATAATTTAAGTAATTTAGATTGAGTAGCATTTAAGAACCATTACAGTTGCCTCCTTTTTAAGATTAAGTACTTTGTTTATTAGTTCCCCACCTTTGCTGTGGTCTCAGCAACTTTAAGGCAGAGATGTTTTGGCTGACCATGTCACAGTCCTTCAGAGTACAACAGAGCAGAATAGGATAAGCAGAAACCTAGACGTGTTTCATCATGATGAGCAAAATAGAGCATTGCAAAATGACCCTGCAAAATAGTTGAACTGTACCTGAGTTATGAAATGAAATTTACAAATTCTGTGCATGTCCTATTTGGAACTGTTTCCTTGTAACAGAAAGTTCCTGAACAGCAAATTTTGTTTCCTTTCTCAAGAAGTGTTAGATGAAAACCATGCCATGATGTCATATTTCAGGCTGCACTACAGTAGTGCTTGCCTTGTGAACTTGAAAGAATGGGTGCAGTCTCTGTCATTTGGTATTTAGCTGCTTAACTATGGGGCTTATGTCAATCACGTGATTCAATTTTTTTTCTCTGCATCAGAAAAAGACCAAAACTAAATACCCAAAGAAGATACTTTCCTGATGAAACTTTGTGTTTGCATTAACTGAAATAAAGTATTCCAAACATCATGAGCTGAATAAATAAATTTTACAGTAAAGTCCATTCTCTCTACCCAGTGCTCTGCCCTCAAGAAAAACTGAAAAAAAGTTCATAATCTTCAAATTGGATATATGCCATAGTTGAATTGAGAAAGGTTATTCAAGGGAATATTCATCAGTTTTGCCTTTACGTAAACTACTTCTAGAAACAGGGTTTCTCTCTGCCTCTTGTAAACAATATATTGCACTCATATTTGACATTTATTTTCTTAGCAAGGGATATTTGTGTGTCTAGTGTTGATATGTAGTAGATATACCAGATATATGGTGTCTGGAAATATTTGATAAGTTCTGTGACACAATTCATAAGCTCAAGTGTGGCAAAAAAATTGTGTATTAGTCATTGCCTTCCAGGTTGCAGAAATTCCACGAATAGTTTTAGCTTGCAAATAAAAACCAGGGTCTTAGGGACTGAAGGTAGTTGCTGTTTAAGAACATGCAACAACACTAAACAATTTAACATTAAAGGAAAAGACACAGGGATAATGAAAGTGCAGTATTTTTACAAATATGTCTAGAGTAATGCAGGTTAAACAAAGCAAAACATTTGTGTGTGTGTGTTACAAGTACTACCAAGTTGAAAAGACAAAAGGACTTCAGCATAGTCTTAAAGTTTGCTTTCTAAACACTGTGGAAGTGATGAACTCTTTTTTTTTTTTCTGAGATGGTCTATTTTGAAACAAACAGACCCCTCAAAACAAATAGACCCCTTTGTGATTTGTATACTTGGTTCCATATTCTAATAGGTATGTTTATTATAAAAAAACAAAATCTCTTTTACTCGAATTATGTGACATTTCTGAACAGATTTACCTAAACTGTTCAGTGCATTAGATTAAAACAAACACAGCTATGCAGTGTTTACCTTTTTTGCACACAGCTGCTTCTAGTGGTTTGCTCGGATGGTGGAGAATGAAATGGTAGTCATATTTATTTTAATTTAGAGCTTGGGCCATGCATGATCCCTCATATCCATTGACAATGCTGTATTTTTCAACACAGCCAGCTGACCTTTTCAAAGTCTTCAGGGCAGAGGTAGAATCTTGCTTTTCAGCATTGGTAAATAACAGATGTATGTGAACAAATTAGAAAAATACTGAAATTACAGATCATAAGAAGATTGTCCACAGGATTCTGTTGAATTTTTGAAGTTAGTTTGCAAGAACAATGTTGACTTATTCATAAAAGAGTCACTGTCTATTAAGATCAAGCAAGACAGAAGTACCTATACAGAAAAGAATGGAGCAGCTATTTGCTGTTGTTGAAGATATTAAAATAGTCACGTTACTCTTTAAAGGTTTGGTTTTTTTTAGAATGGGGCTTAAGCAGAATTTAGACATGTAAACCCAGGATATTTGTATTATTTCTGAAACACCTAAAACTTGTTTTCATGCTTCTGTCTGCTAAGGAGGCAGTGAACTAAGTATCACTAAAGTCTTCAGTAAAAACCCAAAACCCATGCCTATTGTCCTTGTATGTGATCGTTTGGTAGCTCAGGTTTTTTTTTACTTAGAAATCTAGTTCTTCTTTTGTCATAATTTCCAGTGGAGTGTCTGGATAGCTGCTTTACCTGTGGGGGAGGTGAGACTCAGCCTCCTAGCTGAAAATAAAATTGAGACTTCAGCTCTCAGCCCCAAGGTACTAAGGTCAACACCACAATCACGTAAATCTGAATGAAGAAGATCAGCAAGTACTACTTCTAGTCTAATGCAATTCTGTGTTATAAGAATAACTCACAGTTTTGCAAGAACAAAGTCTCTGGGTTGCTGGTCCCACCTGGAATGGCTCAGCAAGAGTTTACTTGCTACTGTAAGTTTCCCATATCCTTTGCTAAGTGTAAGGTACAACTGTCAAACTAACTAACAAAATTCATGAAAATACACAACAAAGGCATTCAGTGGAACAGAGGAGATCATTTTTTGTAAGTGAAATATTTCTGTACTTGGTGCTTTCTGGTGAAGGACACTCGCAGCTGAGATTTTTATACAAGAAAAAGCCCATCAAACACCATGAGAAAATATTTTGATTCTTTTTACCTTATTTAATGTGTCTTGGTTCTTGCCAGTAGTTGTTACCTTCTTTGCTAAACCAATTACAGTGCAGTACTTGAAAATGGCTCCATGCTTCTCAGGAGTATGATTAGAAACCTTTGGATGATCAGTTCTTGTGACTATAGGGGAATACTGTTCAGAAGAAAAATAGATGGGGAAATCCCACCAGTAAGAGTCAAATGGGCAATAGCATATCCATTATATACTTCTGTAATTACATACTACCTGTGAGTGGTTTTTTCCTTTAGCATCCCTGAATTTGTTAGAGTTTTTGGAGATGTATTCCTAAGAAAATATGTCTCCTCCCTGGTACATAAAGGCAGGTATATAGAGATGCTTTCTGCTTTTGCAGTTTTCAGTTTTATATTTTCCTAGTGTGAGTTCTAAATTGGCATGCTGCTGTCCCTCAAGCAGAAAGATATTTCCATCACCCTATGTTCTTTTTTTAAATGACTGAGAAAAATATGTAGGTTCTGGCTTTGGTGCAGCAGGTGGGGTTTTTTCAGTCCCTCAGACAGAAAATGGATCATGTGTGAGTCATATCAGTATAACCCATACATCACTGCTAAAAATTATGGCTGTTTGCCAATTAAAAACCTATCATCATTTTTTCACGTGCACCAGTCTAAACAATTAAAGTTACAAGCCTTCACAAAAAAAAAAGGCACCTTTAAAAACCTGCTTCACTTCTTCTTTTTAACAAGCTTAGTTTGCACATTTGAAAATACATTATTAAAATGGGCAAATTGTCTATTAATTTGATTAAAATATTTATTAAAAGAAGTTACAGTATGATGTCGCTATTTTCTCATTATTAAACCAAGAGTACTTCATGTCCTCTAACTGGAAAATAATTGTAGAAAATTATTTTTAGAGTGCTCTCAGTAAACCAGTATTCTCAGCAATTATTATGTCAGAGTAAGCCAGCAGTATGTCCTGACTGTTGCCCAGACCAAGAACACACTTAGTGGCTCAATCAATTAAACCTGCCTGAACATTTTGCCTATTTCATGCCTTTTTTTCCTTTTACCGTTTCTGCAGTTAGAAAAAAAAAAAAAAAAAAAGAGAGGTTTTAATGTCCTCAGAAACCAAATAGTGATAATAAATGCAAAATTATAGCAGGTTTATGAGACAGAAATTTAAGAAACATACAAATGTGGCTTGGTTCATCTTCTCTACCCATAGTATCAAGCATGCATTTCCTTTATTGATTGATTGAATATTCATTTTTCTTTAAGCTTAAGGAGAAAGTTTAGAATTGCAGTTACTGCTCCAGTTTTTACATTAAATCTGCAAAAGATGCTTGCATTTTTATTACACTGTAATGAAGAAATCAAATGGGTCTTGTTTTCATAAGACAGCAGAAAAATAAGTAGCATTTTGCATGTGTAAAACAGCATGGTCCCTACTGCTGCTGCTAAAACTGACTCTGGCCTGCAACACCAGGCTGTGTTTTTCAGGAGTAATATTCTACAGTAGACACAGGGCTCCACTGGGAAGCACACAGCTGGTGACAGGGCCACCAGCTTCTGTTTTGAAATGCTTCGATCTCCAGTGAGGAAGGTCATGAATCTGCCTGACCTCCTGAGAGTAACAAAGAAGATGAAAGACCGGCTGTAAGAAGCAAACCCACCATATGGCCTGACTGGAGAAGAGATCAAGGTGAAGTCAAGTGGTGAGTTGTCACGTTCTGCCCAGGGACTCTGACATGTCTGCATCCATCACATTTGCCAGGTCATGTGATAAAAGCTCATCTGCACCTTCACCAAGGAGCACAGAGGATCCACTCTCATCAGTCATACAGATGGAAAGGCTGGCTAAAAATCTAATGAGAGGTGCCTTTTGCAGTCAGATGTACTTCGTGAGGTGATGTGCCATTAAGTTCAAGACATCCAGAGAAGCAATGTTAAGCTGGGTTACTGAACTGATGAAACATCCCAAAGATTATCTCAGAGTACACCAGCACCATGATAAAAATTGTGTTCTGGTATCAAAAATCAAGAAGCTAAGGGGTTTTTATTACAGTCCTCAAATTCATTTGTCTGTTTTACTGTTTTCTAGAAGAGAAAAGAAGTGGTAGTTTGTTCTAATAAGTCAACAGAGCAGCCTCAAGATCTTTTTCAGTTGATTAATCAAGTGAACTCAATCCATTCATTTGGAACAAATCTGTCTCAGCTGATGTTCATAAGTCCACCTAATGAACAAGCCTTTGGAGTTGCTTGGCTGTGGCTGCCCTTGCACTTACCTGCTTGGAATGAGGAATGTGTTTATGCCTGCTGTGCAGCTACTCTCCAGCTGACCAGCTCCTCAGACTCCCTCTTGTTGATGGTAGCTCCTGTCAGCTGCCTTTAGTCCTTGTTCTCTGACAAGAAGCAGCTCTCCACTTCTGGCTTGACCAACCTTCCCCAACACAGAAGATCAGGCTACTGAAGCTCTCATCCATTTCCCCTCTGCCAGTTGTGGCACTAGAATTGGTTTTGGGGATGGTATAAGCCTTGTTCTCAGAGTGCAACTGGTAACATGCTGACTCCCACCTCAGTTACAGCATAAACTCTTTATGTGGTACTGCTCTTAAACCTGCTCAATACATACAGAAAATTTTTAGTTAAAAAAAAAATCTTAATGGGAGGGCTGAACTCATCCATAAGATATATTGAACTAGAACAGAGCAGAGAGACCCCTAAAGCAGAGATCTTTTGGAGGGTTGTAGCAGTAGGATTAAGTCTCTGGGCAGCAGGTCACTTCCTTAATTTAAAAATAAAAAAAGCACATATAGCTCACATTACTGAGTATTAAGGGAGGATAACAGTACTTACCCAGTTCTGATCCACATAGTGGCTGGATCTGAAGCATAATGGCCTCCTTGATTTTGGAGCTTTTAGGATGGGAAAAGTCCTTAAGTCTTTTCTCTCTCTGAAGGGGGAGTCTGTCTAAGAAATGAGTCTTCTGCAAACTCAGCACAGCAAAAGGCAAGACATAATACTTATGTTCTCCTTTTCTGGAGCTCTTCATCCTGTCCTGAGGAAGGTGGTAAATTAATCTTAATGTTGTCTTTAAATGGGACATTTTTGTCCAATTCTGTCATCAAACTGCGAAGAGATCAAGCATAAAGGTGATGATAGCCCAGGAAATACTTTCAGGTCCTTTACATGGTCCTTGTATTGCTGTGCTCCAGTGGATCTATGTAATGTCTGAATGGAGATTGTATTTACAGATACGATTTGCTGTGGGCAGTGGAACCCACTTGTTCCTAATTTTCTGCAGGCCTTATTATTCTCCACATAAAACCAAAACCTTCCATAATTCTATCTCAAAGAATAATGCTTTTTCTGTTTGGTTGTGGGTTTTTTTTTTGTTTTTTTTTTTTGTTTGTTTGTTTTGTTGTTTTTTTTTTTTTTTGTTTGTTTGTTTTGTTGTTTTTTTTTTTTTTTGTTTGTTTGTTTTGTTGTTTTTTTTTTTTTTTGTTTTGTTTGTTTGCTGGTTTGTTTGTTTGTTTGTTTTGTAATTACAGGATTCTGGGCTTATCATCTCATCTAGAAGACAATGAATGTTTGAGCATATATATGTATCTACCTAGTAAATAGTTACTGTATCCTGTCCCATCTGTCACTTTAGGTTTAGATGTTGCTGCAAGCTTTTATGGGGAGAAGAGAAGCAACTACCATGCTCAAATAATAAGGAAACATTCCCTATGAGACAGGTTTAATTTAAAAACTGTTGGGTTATTGGGATAAGCCACATGAAACAAAAGAAATTATTATGTAAAAATAATAAAAAGTAATAAAAATAATAGAAGTACTATGGTTCCACAGGTACTTCTCCATGAGCTCTTCACTTTAGGTGTTTGTACATCATCTGAATAAACGTGTGGACAATTTCTAAAGACAAAATCCCCATTACTACATGCAGCTGATCTTTCTAGTACATTCTGAAATAAATGTCCAAAGCCTGTTCAGGTAGAATAACTTTATGAAAGGAAAAAGCTTCAGGATGTTTCTGCCATTTGTTTTCTGTCATCATCTGCAAATATTTGGAGCTGCCAGACTCGGATGCTCTTATCATCTGATCAGCTGTTCTTAGGTCTTAACCACCTGCTTCTTGCTGAACACCAGCTCACAACAAGGAGTTCAGTCTGGTCACACAGGTGACCCACTTCATGTCTACAGTTTCAGTACTGACAAATTTCTCTGGAGCAAGACTTGCAGGGTCTTGTAGAGGGACTCAGAAAACTTTTTGGTCTGTACATTTGCTGAGAAGCTTTTCCAATTAAAAGATTTTTATTCCTTTCTTAAGTCTTCTAGGTAAGGAGTCTACTTGTGACTTGAGAATGACTCACCAGACTGAGCCTGAGCAGTGTGGCAGTCCAGGAGCCTGCAGTATTTAAAATGTAGGGAATGCAAATGTTGATAATTCTGTAACATTGGAGCAAATCCCTTCAATCCCTCTTCATGTTACATTTTTATGCCTAGGATGAGTGATTCAGTAATAGTGGGCTTCTATTTCTCTTTGCCTTTGGGAAAACTAGTCATCTGTGGTGATTTTCTATTCTGGCAATAAGTAACTAACCTTTTGTTGTTTTTTGCATTATTCTTCTGATGTTTGTTGGTTTTGGGTTCTTTTGCTGTGGGTTTTGAAATATACTCATGTGTGTGTGTTTATTTTTGATGGGCTTTTTTGTCTCTGGATTCTTCATTTGTCTCTCTGAATTTTAAGGTATTTCTTTTTTGACTACCAGTGTCAGATATTTTTTCTATCTAAGGCTTATTTGTCTCTTTATTGGAATCAATCAATCAATCAGTCATAAAAAAACAGATCCAAACCTACTCTGATCCCTTTGCTCAGATCGTAGAGTGAGCTAAACAGCATTTGTGTTTCTGATTTGTCCTATCACATCAAGGACATGCAAATATGGTTGTCTTTAGCTGACCTTAATTTACCCAGTCCAAATTTCTGCAGACATTTACATGGAAGGTCCTATGGTAACACACATCATCTGGAGACACAAACACACCAAGCACATAACCTGGCTGCATATGTGCTGCTGTCAGTCTTAAGAACAACCATAGTCCCAGATGGTTTGCAGCTGGACATGTGTATAGAGAAGTTCCCAGAGGTTTTGGGGTATCCCAGACCTAAAATACTGTTCGTTTTTGGTGCTCCTCTACCCATCTTATCAGCTGACAACACTGCCTGTTAAATCAGTCTTCTACATCTCAGACCAACCTTGCACTTAGGGATAGATTTTGCCTTGGAGTGTGGAAAATGCTCATTTACATTTCAGCTAAAAACCAGGACTTTGGGGAATAAAAAGAATCGTTGCAGTTGTTGGGTACGGAGACAGACAGAGGAATGCCACGCAGAAATGGAGCTTTTCTATAATTTTCTCTTTACAAAGTGCTCTTGCAGGACTGATAAAAATGCTAAGCCTTCTGCTAATATTTGAAGTACAAGAAGGAAGAATTCATAATCACATTATAGGAGAGATTAGAAGACTGAAAATGAACCTTAAAATAAGTGAGTGGTGTCTGTTCAGTTTACCCAGGAAAAAGTTAAGGGTGATTTGATCATGTTCTGTTAGGAAAATCAGTACATGCTATCTGGCCTTTTAGTCAAACAGAAAAAGGTGTATCAGTATTCACTGACAGGTAGAAGTAACCAGACAGCTGAAAAAAGGCATATGCTTTTAAAAGTACAGATAATTCAGTCCCTTTTCCCCTCAGTTTCCCCAAAAATTGTTAAAAAAAATAAAAAAAGGGTAAACTCTACAGTCTTGACTGAAATTAGAACTGCAAGAGGAGAAGGGATTCCACTAAAGGCTGCAGGGTTTAATGCTTGGCAAGAAACTGGGAATTTCTAATTGCTGGCAGCATCTCAGAGGAAACAGTTGCTTTTTTACTAAATTACATGCATCTAGGGCACTAAAATTATCTACAACTATAATTCCTTTTTTTTTTTAACACCTTCAGAAATATAGCTGTCATGAAATCACTCTGTTAATATCCATGTATTTTTCTATTAATAGTTCACATTTGTGACTCACAAAGGTACAGTCAACACATACTGAGTGATTATACATGATGAATATACGATGTATACATGATATGATATAACATATACAGGGAGGTACACCGAGTAATAAACTCTTCATCAAAACCAGTATTTTATGCACTTAATTGTGGTGGAATTTTTTTTCCAGGTTTATGTCTTCTTTTGAAAAGGGCAACAAGATAAATAGGCTTGTGGCTTTCCACACAAATGGTGTTCTCTTTTCTTTTTATTTAAATCATATATCTTACTTCCTTCCCCTCTTCTTGCATTTACAAAGTGCTGGGCTACTAGCAGCTGTAACTCAAATAGCCCTAATTTGGTTTCTAAAGGTATCATTCTTATTCTGTGCAATACTCTGGAGCCCTAGATGAGTTACACTTGTGGGACCAAATGTTACAACTATCTTTTCTGACTAGCTCTGCTGAGAATTACATTCATTAAGCCACTCTTACAGTCTGAAAAAATGTCTCTCATCCCTTTTACAAATATATCTGTAATAACATTTCTACAGTTTGAACTGTCACACCTTTTCTTCTTCCAGCCTTTGAGTAATTCAAGAGCAGTTCTATGTAGAAAAGCAGCATTTCTGGAGCTGGCCAGAACAGAACTAAACTACTGTGTAATTTGCATGGGTTCTTGAAAAAAAAAACCCAAACCAACATGGTCTGCTCACATCTTTTGTCCAACACTCATGGATGCCTTGTGCTCCTAAACCATGTAGAGCACCCATGCTGGCTACTGAACAGTTTTGCTTGTGTTCCCATGACTTTGGTGGAAGCGCTAAGGAATATCTCAATTCCAGATACCTCTATCTACAGCTTTCCTGAGTTATGCTCACACCACATGTTTTGGTGTGAAGAAATGCACCTTTTTGGGTTTGCTCAGCCTGTAAGTTTGACTCCCACTCTTCTCCTTACTTAGAAAATGTATTGAGGTTCAGATGTCTGTCACTGAGGACTCTTAGGCTCCCATGCTCAAAGCTAACCTGAGAAGGCTAATGAGGGAGTTCAGTATTTCCCTGAATATACCTCTGGGGACCCTGAAGACAGAGATGTGGTCCAAATTGATCGTGATGGGCTTTTCACAGCCTGTGAAACAAAAGCATGTAGTTTCACTCATGTCTCATTCAGAACTGCAACAGAAAGTGGCTGAGGTGTTTCTTGGCTGTATCATCCCTGCTGCAGCAGCAGCAGAAGCACTGAAAATGCCAAATGTGAGGACACAACCAACAAACAAGAAGCCTTAAGTGAAGCCACCAATACAGGAAATGCACAAAACACCTCTACTTTTCTGGAGAACCCTCACAGTGGTGAAGTCCTCTATTTTGAAAGCACAGTTAAGAGAAGCTTAAATTACAGTAGGCACAATCAATTCATGATTTAGGCTGCAGGGAAGAAGAGCTGCAAGTACACTTTCTGTGGATATTACACTAGAAAATTTTCCCATCTCCAGTCATAGAGTGGCAGTTCAGACTAGAAAGTATCCATGGACATGCTGAATATTCCTTCATGAATTTGCTTACTTCTCCTAGCCATGTATTTTCCATACCTCCTACTGCCCTTAGGTCATTGCTTGAGCTCCCATATGTCTCCTGAGTGAGGTCCAGAATCACTCCAGGATTGATTTTAATCCCTTGCTTTCTGAGCCTCTTCCTTCAGAGCCTTTTGCTCTATTCTAATCCATGTCCTGTAGAAATACAAGCACATGTGATAGCACATTAAAGAAGCAAAGAGGGAAGACAACAAAACCACAGATTTAACTTTTTCCTTTTTTGCCCCTTCCAGTAGCATGGATAGAAGCTATATTAAGCTGAACAGACTTTTATAATATTGGTAATTAACATGTAACCTAAGAAGTGTTTTAGAACTTACTTACCCAAGCCAACATCAGAGCAGATACACCCTAGAAGGGGGAGGGTGCAGCCAGTGAGAGATTCCCACTGAAGCACAGGAAGGGAGTGAGAGGCAGAATTCACCAGATTCTGACTGCACGCCCCCTACTCTGCTCATTGCCTCACTGATGGGACTGAGCATGACCTGTGGTGATAACAAGGGAGAGGAGACTGGAGTGAAGTTGAGCCTGGAAAAGGGGGAGGGTGGTTTTTTCCCTAAGCATTCTAACGTTTGTCTACTTTTAAGTTTCCCAATACCCAATTCTGTAATTAAATACTTACGCTACTTGCCAATTAATCAAGTTAAATTCCCCAACTCAAGTCTGTTCTGCCCATGACAGTGCATGAGAAGTGATTCCCCTGTCTTTATCTTAAGCCTAAAAGCTTTCTTGGTCCTCTTCTTCCTGGTTTTGCTCCCTTCCCACTGGTGTAGGAGTGAATGAGCGAGCATCTGTGTGGGTACTTGGATGTTTGCTGGGGTGAACCCACTACTGGGGGCAAGTGTGACAATCAAAAAATTGCCAGGAGAACAGAGCTTATTGAACTACAATTTCTGATGCTTGGAAGCCATTTAAAAAATAGCTTAAAAAGTTCCTTCATAACTAAATGCTGTAATTGTCATCTGAAACTCAAGTGATTAAAATTTTCATCATTTATAAGACCACAGAATGCTTTAGGTTGCACAAGTGTTTTCAACTTAGTTCCCTCCCCATTTCATTAAAATGTTGAACTGTGGCCAAATGCTTCACTGGAGAGGAAGACGTTTTGGTTAATTGGCCTCCCAAGGCATTTAACCTCAGAATTTTGCAAAACTAGGATTTGTCAGAAGATGAAAGCATCCAGGACCCATTCTATTTCTTTCATGCTTTCCATTTTTCCCTCCCAGCAGCGCTGTTCAGCACACAGAGCTTCCAGCAATGCTCGTGACATCCTCCTCCCTCGCTGGCCCTGGCTGACACAGAGCTGACCCAAAGCTCTGTGCTTCATCAAGACAGATGCAAATCAGCCAAGACCCAGGGAAAGAAGTTTTTGCATTTATCTCCTGCCCCTTCTAGGTACATCAGCTCCTGCCTCTGAGGCATTTGGGTCTCCTTGGAAATTTTCTGACAAATCTCTCAAAAAGCCTCTGAAAAGCTCCCGGCTTCATCCCTGGCCAAGATCAGGGTTGGAGTAACACTATAAGGGATGCTGTGAACACAAACAAATGGCACTTCGTGAGGCAGCAGCACCCCTCCAGCCCAGCAGCCATACCAGGCTCCTTTCCAAAATAATTTCAAGGGAAATAATACAACCCTCACAGAGTTGGATCCTCCCCTCTTGCAAAACCAGGCCCAAAATAAAAGTTTCTCTCCTGCCAGGGAGGCTTTCAAGCACCCCGAGATCCACACAAAACAAGAGGAAGAGACCAGGTCTTCTGTGGCACCAAAATTCCAGCTTTACCTTTTCTTCCAAATCAGGAGCTTTTCATAAAAGTGAAGCCTCCAAAAAACTTTAGTGCTGTAATGGCACTAACATAAAAGGGTCACAGCTGGGACTGCTGTAATGTCAATGAAGTATAAAGAAATAGTGAAATCCAAATTTAAATAAATAAATAAATACATAAATAAATAAAAGTAGAACTTTTCTGTGCTTTGACTGGACAAATCTTTATTCTGGGCAACTGAACTATTTTGAAATCATATATATGCCTAAAATCTGTGCTTTATGCAAGTTTAAAACTGCATTTG
The DNA here is from genome assembly GCA_013400915.1 of Pardalotus punctatus. NCBI lineage: Eukaryota > Metazoa > Chordata > Aves > Passeriformes > Pardalotidae > Pardalotus > Pardalotus punctatus. The sequence continues at coordinate 787,077 of VZTX01011783.1, forward strand.
AAAACTATTTCCTAGGCATTGAACTCAACACCCTGAGCCTAAGCAGGTGAAGTTACCAGCCTACACTGAGCAATTTTCAATTAGCTTCAATTTAGTAACCCCACACTAGCCAAGAAGCAATTTTAGTGTTAGGGCTGAAGAATGAAGACTGACAGTATTTCTTTTGGAGTTATAATGGAATATGGAATGTGGTTCATACATTTTTGAGATGCAGTTTTTTAAAAGATGACATTCAAAACCCAAGGTGTTTTACTCCATTACAATAAAAGATATACATTTCTTCAGCTGCTCTGTTAAACTCCTAACACACACTTTCAAGTTTGGGGGAAAAATCTAAACCTGATACAGGCTTCAGTATGGTTTTTTCTTCCTGCTAAACGAAAAATAGTAAATAATAAACACATCCTGACTTTAGCTGCTACACACTGCATTTGAAAAAATTCATAATGACTGTGGGCTTATGGATTTGAACAGAAAATTTGTCTTTGCCACTGACTGGAAAAGATCCTGCAGCACCTGTCACTTACATAGTCCCAGTTTGTTTCAGACTTTATTGACGATAAGTTCCTTTTTAATGCATTTTTCTTATATACACACACACCCATACATATATGTATATACATGTATTTATTTATATGTAAACAGATATGTATTTTTTTGTTGAGGAATTCTTGTTAGA
>VZTX01011784.1:3714-21485 GCA_013400915.1 Pardalotus punctatus
TCAGCTTTAGATCTTTAACCAGGCTGATGAAAGACTACTTTTTTCAAGTAATCTGAAGGTCATGTATAGCCATGTGATTGCATGAGTTTGCCTTGAGACAGAAGAGCAGATATTACACTATTTAGCAACATGGAGTAGCATTATTGTTCATTTAAATTGCTTTTTAGCACCAGTGAAAGATGATATTTCTAGTAATTCTTCCTAAGAATATGAATGGACCCTCTTGTTGCTGCAATCTCAAGGAATGATAATGAGTCTTCTGTATAGCCATAGGGAGATCACATTTTGCAGGATGTGGGGAGAAAACACTTGTTAGAGCAGTATGCTTGTGAGTGAATGAATACTTCCTTAAGGAAATGCCCATGTTTCTTTGCAGGGCCACATATATGTCAAAGCAGCATTTGCAAAATGGCAGCCATGATTCAGGCAGTCTCATGACTGTAAACGATTAAAAGTGAATGTTGCTGAGACCCATAAAGAAGTACAGTATGTAACCATCCTGTTTTTAATCTACTCTTGATGGCTCATCCTCTGCGAGCAGCAATATTCATGATAGTGAAAATGGAGTCTGAGTGAATTGATTCCAAAATCTCTTTGGTGGTCTTGGTGTAGCCTAAAAGCCACACATGCCTAAATGGAAAAATGCAAACCCTCTGTCAGCACATCCTCTCCATTGAGCCTTGCAGAGGGGACTGGCAGGAAGCACATGTGGACCTCCCAGCAGGTCTACAACCAGGCATGCCAATGGCCACATACTGCAAAGTACCTAAGTCCTCAGTTCGAGGTCAGGACTTGGAGCCATGTAAGCCTTATCTATATAGAGAAGGAGTATCCTGACTGAAGCTATGCTTTATTTCCATTCTCTAGTATGCAGGTTAAACCAAATCAGAAGATACTAAATTGATTAGACTAATATACCTTATTTCTCTTTACCAAAATTAAAGTTCTATGCATACAGCACTATTTTAGCATTGTCCAAAAGATAAAAGATACATCTGCACACCAGAAAATGACGTGTATGTTGGCATTTGCCTAAAATAAGAGTGAAGATGGAGCAATTCCAGATGAAACTTGGGATAAGGCCCTTTTGCTCAACTATGTTCTTCTCTATAAAGTTTAAATACTGTAGCCAACAAAAGTTATGTTGGCCTGATGACTGTCTTAACCTGAGTTAAGATCCCCCTTTGGTTTTGAGATTTGGGTGTGAGGTTTTGGGGTGGGGTTTTTTTGAAGGGTGCATTAAAGAATCTAAATTGCTTTCATTCCTTATGGACAAAATGAAAGCAATAGCAATTAGAAAAACTGCTAACAAGATGGAGAAGGCTACAGTTTTAAGGTTGGGGAGACTTGAAATCAGGATGACATAACATTCTTGAGGTCACACCAGAGCACCCAGCAAGGCAAGGATTATAATGCAAGGTGTTCTGGCCACTTTTCACAGTTTATTCATGCCTACAAAACATGTATGAGGGAGAGAAGAGAGAGAGGGAGGGGTGACTGATTCTTGAGCCTGTGTGGCTATTTTGTAACCAGGCTGTGGCTGTGTCTGCAGGTGTTCAGATCCGTAGGGCTCAGTTCTCTCTTTTGGAAAGTAGAATTCAGGGCTAAGCCTGGGGATGTGTATGCTCCAAGACACACCCTAATCTTGGCCCATGCATTGCTGTATAATGGCAGATTGCATAAGCAATCTGCAGTGATATAAGGACCTTATGGGCTGCAGATCCCATGTGGTATAATATGTTCCCCGCAATAGTAAGCAGCAGGTACCCATGAGGTTCCTAATGCCAGCAGAAAACAGCCTGTATCCTAGATAAAGTTTTCACAAGTGAAAAGTTAATTGTATAGGTCTGCACACTGGACTGACAGTTCTGGCCCTAGTAACCATTTGGGTGATGTATTTATTATTTTTATAGTTATTTAAGTATTACTAGTGAAGAAATTCTGGAGTATCTTACTGTTTCCTTCTCTTGTCTTGTTCTTCTAATACCTCTTCAATTCATGCACATTCTCCTCCTATCATATTTTCCTTCCTTTGCTGTATGTCTTCCTATTACTGTTTTTCCTTCAGCCCACTTATGTTCACTCTGTTCTTTCTACTCTCCTACCAGATCAGGTATCTCATTAGTATACACTAACCCAGGTTTGTTGGTATGTACTGCATGCATACAGCCATGGCATAATATACGGCAATATGTGAAACCACAAGGCGTGATAGAGAAACTGCGTAGAACCATGTATTTATTTTTGTTGCATTGTGTTTATTATAATACCGTGAAGTCTCAAGTAGAAAACTACTTTAACCCAGACGTGTTAAGCTCACCTAGTTGTCCTTCTAGCTCTGCCATTAGTCAGTTTTTATTGATGCAGACAGACTGGAAAGTGCCTAGACCTGAAGGAAACATCATTAAATATTTTTACCAGCAGTCTGGCTGACATAGTGCATAATCCCAATTAATGAAATGACACAAAAGCAGGGTTTAGCAAGCAGTGTTAGGCTTTAAGTATAACAGTTTTTATGTCTTCTGTCACTTTTCATTCCACCTTGTGATCTTTTTTCAGATGATCACCACATACACTCTCATTAGAAAAGTCTTCTGAGATAGTTGTTTTATCTGCATTTTTCCAGGAAAAAGCCTGTGTCATGGCCATTCTTAAATAATGCAGGATTGAAAAATCAAAAGGAAGATGATCAAGACAGTTACTTTAGTTTGATTCAATCAATTAATTTTAATCAATGCAAGAACCATTTGTGGGTGTTTTTCCTACATCATAAACAGGTGAAGCCAATTCAGTTGTTAATTTAATTTCAGATTGTCAGTCTACTTTAGCTAAATCAGTACAACCAAGTCAGAATAAAGAGATGAGTGGGTAGACACAAAGCTTGGCCAGTTGTCCTTTTATAGAAAAGTATGAGAATCATTGTTGAGATTCTGAAGGCAAATAAATGTATAAAGAATTAATCTTTTCCTATTTAGGCCTTGAGGATAGTTACATTGATCAAAATTGAAAGAATGCCAGCAACAACAATAATGGATTAGGACAATTGTGCAAAGACAGATCTCCTTCTCAGTCCCTGGCTTTGGGAACAGCCAGCTACCTCAAAATAAGTGTTTTTTTTTTTCCTTTTCCACACCCCCTATGCTCAACTCTCCCCTTCCTTCCAGCAAGAACTGTTTACAGAGGGGTGCAGCAACCCAAGTTTTCTGCTTGCTCACATAAGAGCTGTCTATACACAACTTCTTATTTTGTTGCCCTCTGTAAAACCTAACTTTTAGTCCAATTCAGAGTAAGTGTTTTGGTGGCTTTCAGTGGTTTGGATCAGGCTCACAGACTCTATACCATACAACAAAAGCCATTTTCAGAATTCTTTAGGGTATTTTTCTCTTTTGTGGCAATGGGCTTTTTATGGAGGGCAGATCCCGAAATCTGGGTAATCTCTTTCTAAATGGCTGAAGAGTTGGACAGAAATCAGGGGTGGGGGTGATGAAAGGAAGACTGAAGAAGGAGAGAAGCCTTTTATGCACATGTTATTTCTTTCATAAGTAGGAAAAGAAAGAGGATACTAAAGGATAAGATATTGAGGAGAAAAACTTAAGTATGGGAATGGGCATGCTTTAGTGCAGAACAGAAAGGAGGGAGCTTGGCAAGAAAATATGAAACAGAACAAGACTACTGAAAAGGCATCCACATAGAAAACAGTGGCCCAAGATAAGAGATAGATTGCAGCTCATGTATGAGTAAATACAGAAATTACACACTTAAACAAATTGGTAAGTGTAGTACATAGTGAGTGCAGCTCTTCATTTGTGGAGTAGCTAGAATAGCTTTATTAGACTTCTCTGTTCATTTTCTCTTCAACTGCCAATAAATTTGTGTTGTACTAGCTGTATCTTAACCAAAAGACCTGATTTAAAACCCAAAGTGGCCATAATGGAGGGAGGAAAGGAAATAATGAGTCTATGTTTGTGGTTCCTTGCATGTGTAGTTGACTGGGTCCCATGATTATGTCTTGTGGTTTATTACAGAGAGCTAAAGCATAATTCAGTAGATGAGACAGATCAAGACAAGCTTAAGGCTTTTCCAGACAGCTTAATTATTTCTTAAAGATGGCCACTTCCTGTGTGGAAATCTTCAATTGCCACTCCATGGGTGAATGTTAATACCCAGCACTATTAAGCTTAGCCTCCGTTAGTTCCTTTAAACTGTAGCTATTCAGTAGTGTTGGTCAACCATCTGCTGTGGACATTACTGGGAAATCCAAGCTCAAACAGAAATACCTGGGTTGTGAAGCTGTGCTGGTCAGCTGGTGCACCAAGGCTACAAGAAAGAAACAAACTATCTCTTTTTTTATTTTTTCTTTTCAGTTCTTTGTAGTTCCTTCTTTCTTGATGTGGTGTGGAGCACCTGACAAGGAGCACTCTAAAAGCTGCTGGTGTTCTGGAGATGGTGTTTATGGACTCTAAACATTGGTATTAGCAGCAAGCTGGGTCAGATGGCACAGACCACACTGCTCTTGTCTTCTGAAGGTGTTTTCATTTCTAGGGATCATTGGTGCAACTTTACGCTCATTGAGTATCTTGAACAGTGAAAATTTGGACTGCTTTCATAGCTATTTACATTAACAGTGTATTTCAGTTATTTCCTTCTCGGGACTTTAAGGAGTGTGACAAACGTTTGGTAGGTCACCCTAGCAATGCTTTTCTACAAATGTTTGATAGCTCTTGAAAATCTGAGTCGTGTCCTTTCCTGTTTCCAAGTTTCACTCCCTCTTGGTACCTCCCCACTCCAGCCACACCCATGCCTACTTGCATGCCACAAAACATTGCTCATGCTATCCCAAGTGATCTCTGCAAATATTACAGTATTCTAAACAGTCAAGGTCCATTTTTGAGCAAAATCTAAATAAATACTGGGCTTGCTTCCCTTGGTTGTTTGGGGGTTTGTTGTTTTTAGTTTGTTCTTTAGCAATTACATTCACATGAGCCAACTAAAATGAATTTTGAACCAAGATGCTGCAAATTCACCTGTAAATTTTCCTACAGAATTTCTGCAATTAATTACAAGTAGCTATTGCAAGTAATTACAAATTAGCAAATTTAAAGAATCAATATTTACTTGTAGGCAACAGAAGAATAGGACAAACAGATGGATTTATCAAACATACTTAATTAGCTGAAAACTTCTGATAATTAGGTTTGGGTCTTTTACTTTTTACTAAATAAACTTTTGGCAGATTTGTTACTGACAATTGACCATACTGTGTTTTGTACCAACATATGTAGCAAGAGAAACCATTAGGTGCAGTTGAGCCTCTCAAATAAATAGCAGAAAAATTATAGCGTATGTATGAATAAGTTTGAGGTTTGTTTTGTTTTTTTAACACTGTTGTATCCATGGCCCTTTTCTCCCACAGCTGATAAAGCACAATCATCAACCTGAGTAAGAGTGAGTTTGGCCATCCTGCATAGGTGAAACCTGCAAAGAAACCTGTACCAATTTTCTCAAAGTTAAGGTGGGGAAGAAAAGTCCATGGACTGGATACCAGTGTTTGTTTATTTTCTTTTTTTTACATTGGTTAAGTCTATTCCTTTTCTGCAGGCGTAACTATCAAACATGCTGATCAAAGAGGTGTTTGCTTACCCCAAATTAGATATCTTTCATCCTTAACTTGTCTTCTTTGCAAGGAAAAAAAGAAAAAAAGGGTTTCTTAAAGTTCATAGTATAGAATTTAAACACATGCATGGAAGTAGAATTGTTTTCAACCATAGACAAATACCAGGATGGTCAAGCCTGCATTTTGTTTGTTTGCTCAGTATTTAAATTGGCTTGGCTCTTCATTGCCTCTGAGGACTGTAGATACACTTTATCTTAAAGATGCTGGTGGAGTAATTAATCTGATTATGTCTCTGTTGAATTCCATTTTATGGTATTAGAGCTTAAGAAATTCTTTCCTAATCAAAGGTATGTGTGGGTTGTTGTTTTATTTTTTTCTTTTCTCCTTTTGTTTAGGAAAAGCTGGTTTTGCTCAGGCTAACCAGCTCAACAGCCAAACATTGAATCTCCAATATTCTCAAGAAAACTGATCCCTAAAAAGTGCTAAAGTAGTAGGGTGAAACAAGCTGTACCACTGGTTGTACCAGATACAGTTTTGCAAATCTCCTCATGTGACTTTCTCACTGTATTTTAATTTTTTTCCCCTTTAAATATCTTCTCATAGCTAATGTTTTTGGAAATGCATATTTTTTAAACCAAATTTTAAATTAGTAAGAGGCTCTTCCTCTTCAAACTAGCCACTGCAATATCTGTAGACAATTATTACCTCTTCTTCAGACTTGTATTTACCTGTCTGTCTTTCCAAAGACAGAATTTTGATGCTACCAAAACCAGAGGTAGGAAGAGAGAACAGTCAATTCTCATCACAGATGACTTTGANCACAAAAGAAAAAATAAAAAAAAAAAAAAAAAAAAAAAAAAAAAAAAATCAACATTTCTGTTTTAATTATAAACTGCTAAGCTCTCCACAGAACAGTAATCTGAAAAATGTTGGCTTGCTGATTGCAACAAATTAGGACTGGGGAAGATTAAGAAAATGTGGTCTTCCAATTTCAAAAGCCACTGTGCTTGCCATAAAATCTGGGGCTTGCTTGTTCATTCCCTCATGTAGTGGGATGGCAGGAGAGGGAGGGGAGCATCTGAGATTCTTTGATTTCTAGGCTACTGGGGGCAAGGAATCTGAAAATCCTGGACACTCCCCTGGTGGGTTGCGCGGATTGGGCTCCTAATATTCTTGACTTTGAAAGAAAACAAAACCTGCTAAAGAGGCTGACTGCATGACAAGACAGTGGAAGCACTCCCCAGAGTCTGTCAGTGGAACTGAGGATCTCTGAGTAAATCAGCAGGAGTTTAATCAGGATCCCAAGGGAAAAGTACCCCCTTGACTTTGATTTAAACTGTATTCGTTAAAAGTTTACTAACAACTATAACAGTAGATGAGGAAAAGCAAGCAGTTTGCATAACAGTATCTGAACATCCGAGGGAACACTGGCAGCAGTGACTGGCTGCAGAGTCAGATGCAACTAATACAAGTCTCCTCACAGAATTCCTGCCTCTTGGTGTGTCACAGTGATCTAACATCTGTACTGGCTTAAAATTAAACTAATTCCCCTCCTTAGTTTCTCAGCTACATCTTGTCCTGATCTTCTTATTCCTAAGCTCTGAAATGCTTTCAGAGTCAGCTGACAGTTGTCCACAGGACACACTGATTGCAGCAGCTGAAGACTGATCTTGATCATGATGTGTCTGAACTGAACTGCCATGTTGGCCCAAACTCTTTTTTTTCCAGACACTTTGAAAGATTGAAGCTATTGTCAAAAACCAGGTAATGTTTGTTGGAAAAATTAACTATGACTACACCATTTCAAAAAAACCAAACCCTTTTCAACAGTTTTGGGGTTTTCTTAAGCCAACCTTTTTTCTTTCCCTACATATAGCCTTGACTTCTTTCTCTGTCTTTGCCTACTGGTCTGGAAGGCCTGAATAAACAAGATCATAAACATCATTTATGTGGAGCATTTTGGTGTCTTGGTTCAAGACATGACTGAGTATATTAGTTTGACATGACTGAGTATATTAGTTTGACAACAAACCAGTGGAGATCACAAGTCAGAATTAAAATTTAATATGAAAATTAAAAATAAGTGTAATGATACAAGGGAAAAAAACACTGACAAAGTCAGATACAACCTGACACCCTGTTAGGGTGGTGGTAGCAGTCCAAATGAAGTAATTCAGTTGAAGCATTGATCCTGTGGAAGGTCTGGTCTCCTCCTGAAGGTCCAGTGGTAGCTCTTGTCCTCTAGGAGCCCAGTAGACAGGGCTCTCCTGGGCACTTCAAGGACAGGTTATATCCAGGTGGGAATGCTTGGCTCCGCCCTCCTGGGTGGAGCATCTCACAATAGGATGAGGTAAGTCCACGAGGCATGAGGTGGGTGCTTGATGGCCCATTGTCTGTTTTCAGGGGTGAGTCATAGCAGGAGATAACAGCTAATGCCCCATAGCTAGTGGCAATAGAATACTTAAATACATCTCCATTGTAACCTAGGACACTGAGCATATGTTTTGAAAAGGCCAAACAAATCATCTTTTTTGTAGAAAGCAAAAAGTTTCCGCTTAGAGTGGCACATTAAATCATTCAGTTGTATTCACTTGGCAGAAGCTTCTTAACACTGAAAAACATTTAGAAAAATCTTAAGAGAGCAGGCAAGTTCTAGTAACAAGTGATAATTAATTTGGTATGAAGGTTTTAGTAATGATCTGTTTTGCAGGCATTTTGGATGGAAGAAAACCTGTTCAGAAAGTAGGCTGTGTTACCTACCATGCATGCTGAAACACTTTTCACAAGCAGATACAGCACTGGAGAAACAGAAGAAGAAGAGCTTGGTGGAGAAGAAAACTGGAAACATAGGAAAAAGTAAAGGCAAAGAAGCTCAGCTTGGAAAAGGTAAAGTCTTATGAGTCCTCTCTGAAATTAAGTCTTTAATCCTCGGTATGACTTCTGCAAAGACCACCTCTGCTTCTGTCAAAAAATGAAAGTCACGTAACTACTGCAGTTGTTAGTATCCTGTGCTACTTGACTCTTCTGCACAGGTCACAGGAGCCTTCTTTCCAATGAAGTAGACCTTTTGACTTGCATGTTCCAGATTCTGCTCTCAAATTTCTCTATCATTATCTCTGTTATGCTCTATTGTAAATCACTGAATGTGATTGCTTGCCAGCAACAGTGGCACAATAGTACTGAGGTAATTGTCATGATTATGGTTATGACCTTTTAACATGAGAAGAGTTACAAGAACATATCTGTCTGTGGGATGTGAGCTCTACTGTTGATTGTAGATTAAACTTTGTCACCTAAAGGTAGATGTTTACTTTATAAAGCATTCTCTGGTTTATCAATTCAGCTCTAAGTATATGTTTAAGCAAATCTTACTGGCACCACCTCATCAAGGTTGTCTTTTCTGTGGGGGTACAAGGCTAATTCCTGGCAGCTCCTACCAATCATGGTAATGGGAAATCCTTAACAGAGCTATTTATTTAGGTGGAATTGTTTTGAAATAACTATCTGTCTCAGGTTAGAAACAAATTTTCTAGGTGGAAAGCGCTCTGAATAAACACCTCCCCCAAAGCAAAGGATCAACACCCCCTCCCCCTACCACAACAGAATTTCTTGGATGAAAGTGAAAAAAACCTATTTATTTAACAGAACACGCAGGGTGCCTTGTAAGGCACAAAGGAAGGGGAAAGGGGAAAGGGGAAAAGGAATTATTACACCTGAGTAAACAGGTGATGAACTTTAGTGTCCTTTTCCTCAGGCGTAGCTTCCCCTCTCCGGGGGTCCCTGGGGAGCTGGGTGGAGTTGCTCCGGTGGCTCCCTGGACGATCCTTGTCTACTGTCCTCCGGGGCTTCTTGGGTTCTTGGGCGAGAAAATAGGTCGAGGAAAACGAAAGTCCAGAAAAGGAGATGACAAAAAAGCAACCCCAGGGAGAAAAATCTAGCAGCAGGACAGCAGCAGCAGCAGCCCAAGAGGAATGTCCCTTCCTCCCCCTCTCTCCTCGGCCGAGAAGCCAGGGGGAGAGTTTCAAAACAACCCGTGCCCAGCAGTTTCTCCCGGCTGCTGAAAATGTAGTTAAAGCTACAGGACCACATTTCTGAGCATATGAACAAATGACAGGGAATACAGGTTCATCATACCATCACCCCAAGACACTATCACATATGTATATTAGAGTTGATGTAAATAGAGACTTCTGACCATCCCAAATATTGTGTTACCCAAATTGGTCTAGCTCATGGGACAACTGCATAAACTGGCCAAGTGAAGCTGTTTGCCACAGGTAATTTAATTCTGTAATTATCTTTTTGTTCTTCCTATATGCCTGCAGGGCAAGGATCTGCTCCTGTTCACTTACATTAATAAGAAAGTGAAAGAGCCTTTTGGAAAATGGAACTTCCCAATTACTAAATCAGAAAAGAAGAAAAGAAACAAAACTAAACAACCCCCAAAAGAATCTTTAGAAGAAAAAAAAGTGATTGCTAAAATAGGCAATGAGGTGGATTCTGCTTTTAGCTGTGAATAATTGAAGGGCAGTGCCTGGTTTTCACTGCTTCTGTTGCAGTGACAGCTGGGCTTCACTTGTACTTGCTGGTGATAAGATACTTCTACATGGTTATACCAAATTCAACTACCAACTCAAAAGCACAAGTAATGCTGCAAACACCTGCTGTGTCAGGAACACAGTAATATAACTGAAAGCTACTTAATTCTGGTCATATTTCTGTAAGAGAAGGTGTGTGTTTGCCACCTTTTCTAAGTTATGTTAAGCATTATCTTGTTACAAAAACCTCTTTTTTATGTGTATTTGTAGGTATTCTGACTTAGCCCTTCCATGCTTTTAAGTAAAGAATGAGAAAGGTGAAATGCATTTGATTTCAAATGATGCCAATTATATGGGATGAATCCCAGCCTATGAAGCATGGCCATGCAACTTTGTTGTTCAAAAATGTCCATAAAACTTCTTTTATACCCCACCAATTTATGTTGTGCCAAGGGTCCTTTCAAGTGCTTTATTATGAAGACTGTAGAAAAAGGCCAAAAAGCCAAAGGACAATGAGCCACATGGTGCCCCACAGACAAGAGGGGCAGAAAGCATGGCAAGGGTACCAACAAGTCTGCAGGTTTCTGCTGTGGCAAGGAATTTGTTAAATTCAGTCAGTTTGTATCTCTTGGCTCTCCTGGTCAATTCTCGGTGCAACCCTTCTCTGCATCTTCTCCAAAACTGCTTTCTTCTCAAGTGTGAGAGCACAAATTATACACTGTGTTCTGGGAGAAGCACCAGAGAGAGTTTTGTATGCTTGCATTAGTGCTTCTCTGCCTCTACTAGGGAAATACTATCTAAGACATGTTCTCCTGTTCTATGAGTGGTTGAAGATTTATTTGTTGTTTACTTCAATCATCTTTTGAATGTTATAGTTCATTTGACTTTTGACAAAACTGGCCTTAATTCTATGTGTATCTATCTCTACACAACTGGCTTTGTTGACCAGGATTGTTTACTATTTCTGACTCCTGAGAACCTCTCTGTAGTGTGTATTTCCCCATTTATTCTGGTCTAAAGTGTTTCCCAGTAAGATTTTTTTCTTGCTGGGAATATATACATTGGAATAGTTTTTGTATCATTGATCTAGATATATTCCAATCTCCCTCCATACTCAAGCATACTCTGTCAGCTTTCAGTCCAGATAAATTTGCTTATTAGTTTCCTTAATTTGAGAGTTTGCCCTTTGCATGTGTTTGTTATTCTGTCCATGGAAATAGAAACAGTTGCTGAGTACTCAGCCCATTGCAGTTTTCTATGACGAATTCTTTTTTGTGCCTTCATTACGTACTAATTTGGGATTGTCTCTTTTTATCTTGGTGACTACTGGGAAAGAATCTGGGAGCTATCACACACATGGCTAGCTGGGCCCAAGTTTATTATTAGAAGCATTTGTTTCCCAAATAGTTTATGGGAAGTTAAAGTTTGCCATGGCACAATTCCCAGTAGTGTTTCTATGATAAAATTTCAGTGACAGACCTCTTCTTGGACCATTATATTTTAGCTGCAGACAAGAAAGGCCAGGTTTCAATGATGAGTCCAAATTGAAAACAACAACTCCCCCAAAAAACAGAGGCTGTGAGCAGATGGCTTGGGCTGCTGGAAGTGTAGCTTCCTGTTTCTGTACAACAGGGAATTTTATGATGAATTAAATGATGGTGAGTTAACTGACAGATGGCTTTTAATTAATTGCAAAGATCACTTGATGTTTTCCACTTGAAAATAGAAGGAGTATTGTACTAAGATTGCACTTGGCTTGAATATTGGCTTGTTGATCATATATATCCACATGGATCAGGTCAAGCTTCCATTTGGAACAGGAGCAAAGCAGTAAAAGAGAAAAGTCTGATGCATGTTCTCCTGAGTTACAGAGACCAAGCCAGCCTTTTCTGCCATAGGGTTGCTCCATTCAGCTTGGAGTGCTGTGAAGGGAGGATTCTTTCTCCCATGCCTGAGCCCAGTTTTGTGTGGGTTCCTACTGATTCTTCCAGCCTGTGGCAAGTGACCACTTGCTCACTAGCAATGGCCACTACCTGGCAGGAATTGTAAGCTGACAAGTCAGTCATGGGAAGAAATGTATTTAAGATTTTCCCACATTTTACTTATATCCAAGACTTTGAGTGCAACTTGAAGTCTTAAATGTAAGAAGCATGCAAAGCACTCTTCTTCTCATGCCTGCCTTATTGAAATTAGCCTGTTCTTCACATATCACAAGGCTTCTGGCAGTTTGTCATAACATTTCTGACTGACAGTGGCTCACCTAACTTCTCACCCTCTCCTTCTCCCTGGAATCCAATCATAGCTATTTGTTTTGCTTTTATAGCCCTGTTTTGTGTACTGACTTGCAACACCGTATTTTCAAGTAAAGACCCAGTCTGAAGAGTACATGGCAGAAAAACAGCACACCTGTTCCCAGATCTTTGGCAGCATACCAATAAAGGAATCCAGGCCAGTTAACACTGACCAAAGAAGTGGGCCAAAAGTTTGAAGTGAAAAGGTTATATATTGGAGAGCTGCAGTAGCTGCCTAAGCACTTGTAATAATGACTTGGCTGTCCAGTTGAAGCCAGCAGGACACAGGACAAAAACTTGGGGGTCTGCAGGGCAGAATCAGAGGCTGTGCTATGGGGAGCCAGTGGGAAAATCAGCAAAGTCTTTTTCATAAAAAGCACAGAGAAAGAAAGTGGGCATTAAGCTGTGCTTTAAATGGCAAAGGCATCTTGCACAGAGGCCTCTCCTTGGAAAGGACACAAGGAGAGTGGGTCCTGGCATGGTATTGTAGGACTGACAGAGCTATCACAAAAGGGTAAATATTTAATCTATCAGAAGCAGCTTATGTCAGTCCTCCCAGTACACAAGGCCAAGTGGGTAGGAACCCAGAGCCACAGGCTCAAGGGCTGCTTGTTCTTTCTGATCTCAGAGCCCTCCTGCATTTGGCACTAGTTCTGTAACCTAGCAGCAAACTACAAATAAAGGTCTCCCACCACCCTGCCACCCCGCTCAGCTGGTTACTCTCTTCCATGCACCCCCCCACCTCTCTCCTTTTTCCAGTCTTCTCTTGTACCAGATGCCACAGCTGACATCCTCTAGGAACAGCAGAGCACTGCATGCATATGAGCTACAGGGAGGAGACTGCCGTGTCTCAGGCAGATGGGAGGGAGAACTGGATCTTGAGATGTTTGTCTCCTGCTAGGGGAGGAAGCAGCAGCTCTTTCCTGCTTTGCTGCTTTCAGTGCTATGAAGCTTCAGTTTGGGTTACCCTTGGATATACATAGAGGTAGAATAACACAGTATACTGCCATCCATTGGCAGGATGAAGGGACAAGTGGAGGACTTGAGTTCCATATGACAGTGTAATCAAATGGAAACAAGGGAACAACTGGTGAGGTGAAAGCTGAGGTTTAATGTTGCTCTTGGCCCCGTGAAAACCACAAGCTGCTCAGGACACATTTTCTGTAATTTTTCAAAGCCTTTTCCCTTTTCTTTCCCACTGTTTTGTTTGCAATGGTCTTCAAGTGGGTGTGCTTTGATCTATTTCTTCCTCTGCATATACCTAATGAAACACAAGAATGATTAGTGCCTGTTAGATAATGTATTTCTTTATGCATTTGTAGATGCTCACGTATAAACACATACATTAAAGGCGTCACTTTGGTTGGCAAATAGCACTTTGTAATGTCAGGAGAATTAATCTGGAGGATTAACAGGAGAATTAACACCAGAGGGTTATGTCCAAAAAGGAGACAGAGGAGTCCTGTAACTTTATTCATAAGTAAAGGGAGAGGTCATGGGCATTTCCCATGGGGTCTCTCTCAAATTGCTAGAGGATGCAGCCTCTTCTTATCCTACTTTCCTAGCCACAAGTTCCCTCTCTCTTTCCCCATTGGCTGAGGTACTCAAGAGGTATAGACTTCCCGGAACATCTAATGCAGACCCGTGTAATATAGATACCCCCTTATGCCGACCCCCTTTCTTCTTTTTCTTCTGTCTCTGTTCTTGTAGTTTATTAACACAGCCTTGGGCGAGTCAATCAGTGGAATCCCTATGGAAATCCTTCCTATTGTTTCTTCTCTATCTCTCAGTATCAGTCTTATCCCACCAGCAGACTCAGGTCCCATCTTACCAGCCATTTGTTTGTAAAGACACTCCCTTATTCCTTTCACTAATGTGCTCACCCCTCCAGATTGCATTTTACTGGAGTAAGAATAAAGGGAGGCTGTCTCAACCTACCTGGATTACCTCCATGACATTTCATGACATGATGTTTTGTTTGCTGGTGTCCTGTCTCCCAGAGTAAAAGAGCACTGCACACAGGAGAAAGCACTCTGCAATTCCCAGAAAAGGCAGGCCCTGGACTGAGAAAGCAGTCACAGCTTAATCTAGTTCTTTGGTTGACCAGATCTTGAAAAAGTGACCTTAAACTAGGTGGGGGTTGCATGTTGTGAGCTCGTGACAAACACTGTGAGTTCTCATGAGATGTGCTACAACCACTAACCAGATTTTTCAAAGCTCCTGAGAAAGGCTTCAGCAAGTTGTCTCTTGGCAGAGTCTCTGGAAGAAATATCATGTAACCACAAATTGGTGACTAAAGCTACGTAAGGACTGGTGCTTACTACAATTGGAACTGTTGAAGCAAGCAGTTGAAGTGAACAGCAGCTGGGGGCAGCCCTGAACACCTGAGCAAGTGGACTGAGGGAAGGTCTACAAACCAGACTTGTGCTGAGAGGTTTTGGAGCTCAGTAGCAGAGATTTGGGCATGTGTGGGACTCAGTGTGGTTCTCATGGTGTGACATAAAGATTAGGATCAGACTGTGACTGTAGTAATAAAGCTAGAAGTTGACTGGAGAACGGATCACAGAATATTCTGAGATGGAAAGGACCCACAAGGATGTCGTGACAGTCTGCATTTCCATAAATGCATTCATCTCCCAAAGTAATTAATGGTGACACTTCTGTTGCATTTTAGTTCTAAGACCAGAAGTGTATGATATATATGGTGCATTGCCTACACACAGCTTGCTTAGTCACCTTTCTTATTGGATTGATGGGGAAATCACTTTTGTGACACTGCAACTTTCCATTCTCTTTATTTCTTGTTTTCTCCAGTTTTGATTTTCCCATGTTCAACAGTTTTCCCTTCCATTTCCTGTAATTTTCCTCTTTATTTTTCTCTGATTTTGAAAGCTTTGATAGAGGCCACAACATTTTCTTAGTTTAGTAATGACTCATGGTTTCTCCTGGAACTAAAATATGACTACCTTTTATTCAGATTTATTTTATTTATTACTTTACATTTAAATGTTTATGGGGCTTTTATGTTTGGTTTGGGGAGAGGTTTGTGTCTCAGGAGAGTTGATTTTCAACTGAAAGAGCAAATCTGTTGACTTTTTGGTCCCATGCATTGTATTTGCTTGCAGGAGCATTCATTTGACTTCCTGCTACTCATCCCTTTTGAAAGCTTTTTGAAAGATTCTTATTGTTGTTAAATAATTTGTTTGCAATAGACTAACTATATCCCAACAATTCCTTATATTTTTCTTGTACTTTGTGCCCAACAAATTCATTTGTGTTGCAGATTAGTTACTAACTTCTTGCTTGTATAGATTATTTGGAAAAAAACTAGGAACTGAACTTTTTTTTGCACTACATTAATTGTTCAAATTGCTACTTGAATCCTTGAATTTAGTTCAACATATTTAGATGACAATGAATACCAGCTTTTGTTCTGTTCCTGGTGTGGGACAGCTACAATTGCCAGAAGAAACCAAAGTGAAATTACATTACTGCAAATTAGATTATTATATTACTTGACCCATGTAGTGCAGTTTACTCCAGATAAAGGTGTATTCAGCTACCTTAGATGCAATTCTTTGTATTTCTTACACACACTGCCTTTAATGGAAGGGAATAAAACTGTGAGCAAACTGTACCTCCTATGGACTTTGGGCTGTAATTGTGAATGTTGATTTCTTCCTAGAGTTAGATGCCTTGTGCAAGACTCCCAGAAAAGTGACAAGCACATAACTTGCAGCCAGCTGTAAAATCAAATGACTTCTAAGTCACCACATGGCACCACCATAGGAATGAACACTGCATGTGTCTAAGTTACTTCAGACGTGCATCAGTACCTTGAGTTGGCCTCTGAGCTGTGGCTCAGTCCTGCCCACAGCACACTCGTGGTTCTTCCCCCTGTGTTGTTCAGCCTGCCCAGAGATCCCTGCTGGACTCTTACCAATACCCACCGTAGCCAGTGTGAAATTACATCACACCCATGAACTCGTGCACAAAAGATGCAGCTGCAGCACACACATCCTGTCTGGAACAGAGGCAGGAATAGCATCCATTTCCTCAAGGTTTCCTACACTCTTCTGTGATGAATAGTCCCAGCATCTCGTTATGCAAAAATCTGGCACATTCTGAAAGCGCATCCTGTATCCTAAACAAAGACAAGAAAGAAAGGCCAGAACAAAATAATATTGAGCTACATAATTTAAGACTGTCCTGAAACATGTGAACAAGGGAGCTGACATGAAGTCACAAGATCAGTTGTCTAGTATATCCTAACTTCTGACTTCTTTGTTGTGCAACCTTAATGATTTTTTTAAACTTGGTATTGTGCCTATAATACCTAGGTGAATTGAAGGGTAAGGACTGGAGAGCGGACAGCTAATGGGAAAAAGATACAGCAGAGATAAATAAATTAACTTTAGAAGGCACATAATTTATGTATATACTTGGAAGAAGCTTGGTTTTGTAAAGGGCAGGATGTGAAGGGTGAAGATCTAAGGAACCTTGTGGGAGAGGGGGAAAAGTACTAAGGTATTTTCAGCTCGAGGGAAGACAAATTACAGAGGACTGAACTTTGGTTCCCAGCCCAGAACATATTGAAAGTTATCTCAGCAGGCTAAAGACTGGCATAGTCCCTGAAGAATAAACACAATTTCTGAGTTTTCAATCTATTATTTTTCTTACACATACACATAGGCTGTAGAAAACTACTGCTGAGAACAGAATCCACCTCTGGTCATTCCTGGTGATAGCCATCAAAAAACAGGAGCTGCTCTTCCAATAGAGGAAGCATTTTGTTCTGACACAGTGATAAAAACCTACTGTGAGGCCACTGAAGTATCATATCGAAAATTTTCAGATTGGAAGTGGTCAGAATCATAAAGACAGAAACAGGAGAGGACAATTAAATTATTAACAGCCCCTTAGATTTCTTCTAGCATGATACACTGGGCAAAATACAGCATTGATGCAACACAGGATTCCAAACAAAATCAGTTTTTCATCCTCTTTTTCAGAGGCAGAATTATTTATTTAAATAGCAAGGTCCAGCCCCAAACAGCTGGGTGCAGAGGTTATGGAGAGATTTTCCAGGAGCCCCATTACTCCCGCCTGCATTTGGTTGGGCTTCATTTTACTCCTGGCAGCAGCTTTTCAGGGGGCAGCTCTTCCCCTGAAGACTTTCCCTGGGGTTTCACGGCAAGAGGTAAACGTACTTGGGAAGGGAGAATCCTGCCCCTGAACTAAGTGCAGGGCCTTTCAGGTTACTTGGCTCGCAACACCAACCCCCGCGACACACACACGGTGACTGTGAGTTTCTTAATGAGATGGTAA
>VZTX01011785.1:0-51796 GCA_013400915.1 Pardalotus punctatus
TAATTAATAATTAATAATTAATTGTCTGCAAAACCACAATTATTTCATAATTACTTTTTTGCTGAATATACATTTGTTGAGGCTCAGTTATGACACTTTTAGATGAGTTTAGTTTTGTCTCAACTTCAAGTATTACCCTTCTGGTTCCAAATTCAGCACTGATATTGACTTTCTTCTGAGTACTTCAACATACTGCTGTCACAGATCACTTGAGACTGCCCCTTCATTCTTCAGGTCATCATCAAAACAAGGATTTTTTTCCTTTCAGTCCTCAGAAAAAAACCACAAGCAGTGATGACCTTGCATTAAATATAACCTTGACTAGAAGTTCACTCAGAAACAATCGTAGAAAGCTGTCATTTATTATTGGAGCTAGCCACTGGCATCTTTTTTCGTCAGTGAAATCTATCAAATCTTACTAAAACTGTGCCTAAAATGGGAGGTGGGGCGTTTCAGGTGCTACAGAGCCAAATTTTTGAGAAGAAAATTACAGTCTTCCATAAGAGCACTGAGATGAAGACCACACTGAAAATTTTCAGATAATTCCTGTCAGTGAGTTTAACCTGACACACTGAAGAAATTAATCAAATTATTCTAGAGAACCATGAAACCAAGGAAATAAAGACTTGAGTTATATGTAAATGTCCTGCTTTTGGAAGATGGTGTTTAGTACTGCAGAGACAGAAATGTGTCTATAATGGACCATGCTGTCAAATGAACTGCAAGTATAACTAGTAGTCAATCATAATCTTTTTAAATCACCCTTTGCCTAGGAAATGCTCCACCAGCTTGATTGATTGAAAGACAGCACTTCTTTCCCTAAGGCAAAACTTAAGTGTATTCTCCAGTAATTTAAATATCCCATCTTCTGCAGCAGCAAGACTATCTTGCTGTATGATATTGCAAGCACGGTTTTGGCTGGGTCTTCACTGCATGTCCTGACCTCAGCAGATCAGTGTACCTGAAAATTGAGGGAACCAAAATTTCCAGTCATCTCTGTTAAACAGATACTGTCCCATTTCCTGAATGCCAAATAGATACAACATAGGTGATAGACTCGTTTTTGCTCAATTCATCCTATTGAGCACTATGAAAATCACCCAATGATATAAAGAAAAACTCTGCTCCCTGTGCTAATTCACTCTCTCTCCATAGCCCCATGCAGATCCTTTTCGTTCCCATATAGTACAATTGTAACTTGACACAGCCCCATAAGAACCACTGATCACTTTCTGCTCATTCAGTTCCTATATTTCAGGCTCCCTTTGACCTGCATTTTAACAAAACATTGGAGATGTGGTTATATCACATTACGTCTTTTCCTCCTAATCTGATACTCCCACGATACACAGCGCAACTCAGCCCAAGGATCAATGCTAAACCCACATACCATGTTTGGTAGGATGCTTTACTCTGAGGACACCACATCAAGCTGGAATCAAACTGGGCAAGAAAAATTCCTTGTGCCACAACTTCATGGGACACGCAGTCTTTGCAGTGTGCTCTGCAAGTGTCAGCAACTGTACCTGCTGAGATTGGGGTACCATGGAATTGTAGAATAGTTTGGATCAGGAAGAACGTTTACTGGGCATCTAGTCCAACGCCCTTATGCAGTCCAACTCCCTCAAGTTGTGGGAATTTTCTTAAGATGCACAACTAGGACAACTGTCTTGCTATAAATCAATGAGATAATGATTTAATTCCCCTGGAAGTAAAACCCTCAATTTCAGTACTTTTGATGCCATTGCATGATCAGGGTTTTTTGAGTGATAGTCTTCACAAAGAAACATAAGTTTCAGGGGGGATTCTAACAGATATATTTGATATTTCTTCAGAGGGTCACTTCAGTTGTTCAACTATTCTCATAAAACAAAAATAATTACATGCTGCTTCAAATGTGGGCCTATAAATATTTTTCCTAGCAGATTCAGGAGCTGTCTGAGCAGCCTGAAGCAACATATATCTTTATATATACAAAAGCAACTGAAGGTTCTTTGATGAAGGCAAATACAGATGATACACTCCCACCTACCCAAGTACCAGAGTTTTCCAATTCATAGTCACTTGATTACTGACACCAAACCAAAATTTTTGTTCAGTAAAAACACATATCTTTGAAAGGTTCTTATCCCACACTCACAATAGAAATTTTGTCTGAATTCAGAAAAAGAATAACCAGAAAGGAAGGACAAGTATTGATTAAGGAAGAAAGCCTGAAAAAATGTCAGCATGAAAGCTTCCAAATATTCTCTATCAACTCTTACTCCAAAGACTCGTGCATCCAGACTCCTGCTTTTGAGTGTGACTAGTCACTGAGATAGAAATGAGACAGAAGAGCCATACTCCTCATGGTAAACACTTCCAGCAGCACAAGGATTTCCTGAACTGGAAGGTGTATTCAGACACACTTCTTAATAGTCATTAGTGACTGTATTATCAAAAATTTGTATAATACTAAATGAGAATCCCATCATATTTTGGTCATCTGCAATGTCTGCTGATTCAGTAATTACTTGTATATCCAGTTTGAGCTTCCAGACTACCTTTATGTTTCTGTCATGGTTTGGACACTGGCCAAATGCCAGGCACCCATGACAACCGCTCACTTGCTCTCCCCTATCACAGCTGGGTAGAGGAGAGGAAAAAAATTAACACAAGGGTTCACGAGTTGAGATAAGGAACCAGGAGAAAATGCTCCAAGGACAAAACAAGTTCAATTTAAATTGCAAAGTGAATTTACTGTTAACAGAGTTGAGGAGGATAATGAGAAGTAAAATAAACCTTTAAAGATACTGTTTTTCCTCTCACCACCTCCCTCCTTCCCACCAACAGTGCAAAGGGATGGGGTGTGGGGTTTGGGTCAGTCCATCACCAGAATCTTCTTCCATTGCTCAGGGTGAGGAGTCCTTCCCCTGTGTTGCCATGGGGTCCCCCTCACAGGAGACAGTTCTCCGTGAACCTCTCTGGTGTGGGTCCATCTCACGAGCAGCACATCCACACACACCTGCTGCAGCATGAGCCCCCCCACGGGCAGACACTCCTCCCAAAACTGCTGTGGTGTGGCTCACNAATTAAAGATATTAATTGTGGTTTTGCAGACAATTCATGACAGCTTTTTTTGTAAATAAATTTTTATAGAAAAGATACTTAATTTCGGTGTTTTGAGGGAAAATTTTAATCATTTGATAACTGTCCAAAATGAAAGGAAATTAATCTTGCAGCAAAAACTTTTAAACAAAGTATTTTTGATTAACCTATTTATTTTTGTTTCTCATTCCTTTTTAGCACTGCTCAAATTTTGCATAACACTTGTTTCAGTCAGCTCAAACCACTCTTCTCTTTGCTGTTCAATGACTAAACTGAAACAACCTCTATTCCCTCAACTCTGCCTGTTTGCAAATTCCAGCTTTTTATGTCAGCTTTGCTTCATCAGTTCATACATTTGAAGGCCAACTGAGATCACTAGATCACTTAGACTGAGCTAAATATAACCCCAGCAATTGTACCAGCAGTACAATTTCACCTAGCTAAGCTCTGTAGTAAGCCAGATAACTTGTAATGGGCTCAAGCTCGTCCCAGAACAGCTGTCAGTCTTGATTTGAGGATTTCAACAACTGGGGAAATATCATCACTTC
Organism: Pardalotus punctatus; assembly: GCA_013400915.1. NCBI lineage: Eukaryota > Metazoa > Chordata > Aves > Passeriformes > Pardalotidae > Pardalotus > Pardalotus punctatus. Next base: position 3,636 of record VZTX01011785.1, read on the forward strand.
ACTTGATGGCTCTGATAGTTAATCACCACTGCAATTAAAAAATTGCCTCATTATAAGTTTGAATATGTCTAACTGCAAGCTCCAGACATTGATTCTTGTTATGCCTTTCTCGACTAGAGGAAATAGCCCATTGGTGTCCAACATTTCTCTCTGTTATGCATAAAATGTGCAGTTTTAGGTCAGTCAATGCCAGAACAATACAGTAAACCTCAAAAGATGTCACATTTGAGAACAGTTAAGCCCTGATGTTTGGATGCTCTCTTCACTATCTAGGTTCTGCAAAATCTACTTGAAAAAGAAAACTCGGCTGTAGTATTTGGCATCCAGTTAGAAACACCAGCGCTGATAACATAATTTTATATTTTTTTAACCTTCCTTTCTAAGGAAAATAGGCTTTTAAAATCATACTATTTATCTGTCCCTTTATCTTCTCCCCTCATTTCCCAGAGGACTTGGGAGCTGACTGTATAATTCCAGCCATATGTGATGGTTCAGCAGAGACCACAGAGCTTTTGTGCTCCTCTAGTTTCGTATAGAAGGCAGAGGAGGGAGAGAGATCTCTGTTCGGTTTGTTGTCCCCTCTTCCTTCACCCAGCAGAGGAATAGATGATGCAGGCTGTTAAACTTGGTGCCAAGCAGTTCATCAGATCTGAGTGTCTCTGAGCCATTTTAGATGTGACCAGGAGCAGGCTGCTTTCACCAACCGGGAGCTGTGGGAGCGGTTTAAATGATGGTGAGAAAAAAGGGTGGTTAGGGCATGGTGGGAGGAGATGCTGCAGGAGACAGCAATCATGAGGGTAAATGCTGCAATTCCTGAACTGGAGCAGGTTGGAAGGGATTAGAGGGTCATGGGAGGTTTCCTGGACCATATTTCTTTTGTCTCTGACTCAGATTGTCACAACAAAATATATCTGTAGAAAGTCAGTGTTCTAGATTTGAATGTGTCAAAAAACCTCACAGTGTATTTGTCATGATCACAACAAAGAATCTTTTCATTATATTCTGCAGCTTCTCATTCTAACAGGAGTATCAGGTTATTTATATGTGTAGGTTATAGCCAAAAGATAAATTTTTGATGCCCACTTGGTATGCGGTATGATTGAAATGCATTTAAAAAAAATATTTTCACCACTTTAATCCCAGTTTTGTGGCAGAAAAAAATATAATCTGCCTTCTGCTGTCATCTTCATGAAGTATTTTTTAGGCCCAGGACATAAATTTTGCAAATCAAAAAATCAGGTTTCTTGCTCTTTTATTTTTTACCTTTTTGATATCTTTTCTCTTCTGTCAGGCTTATTTTACAGGTTTTCTTTGACACTAAAACGTGAAAGGAAAATAACCTTTCCAGACTAATTAATAAAGCTGATAACTTGGTGGGTGAAAATACATTTAAAATAATTAACTGTGCCATTTACTGGTTGGAATTGTCACAGTTTCTTATTAAGGGTTTTCAGTAAAGGGTTAGTCCAAAAGTTATGTTAGGGTATAAATAGGTGACTCCTAAGTTCCTGACTGAAACTTATTTTACTTCCTACTCAAAGCAGTTTTCTTTCCAAAGCTCTCTCTACTGCACACATCTCATACCAAAAAAATGGCTGAAGACTTTAAACCTAAAAAAAGTTTCTTTAGTGAGGGATTCCACTTCTGTGGGAAGAGCACACTTCACAGCATCATCTGCTGTGTGTAAGAAGAAGCTAAATAAGTATGGGAACTGAGACCTGGATGCCTGGCAGAATAGCTGCTTTGACTTCAAGAGAAAATCTCATACTTCAGAGTATTATTCTTGGGGATTCTGAAAAGAGATAATTTCTCAAGTAGGTTTTGGGTTTTCTCTTTCTCTTTGGTTCTCTAGGACCCTTATCATTCATGTCTCATATTGTTCTTCAGTCTGATCACTCAGAAAAATCCCTCCCTTTAAAAGTATTTTTCGAGACAGAATTAAATAAATTTGAAAGGAAGATTCAGATTTGAACTGCTGTTGTTAAAGTAATACATTTCTCAATTGCCAAAACCTGTAGAGGTTTCCTGCAAGTTTTAAGGAAACTTCAATCAGAAAAGCAACCCTCTATCCTTAATATTGTGCATATCCTTATTCAGACATTTTTGGGACTTCAGAACACTGAGAAGTACAGAAGGTCAACTGAGATGTATTTTAAACTGCCTTCCATTTCCCTTAGCATAAATTTCACAAACAGCTGCATCAAACTCTGGCTATTACAGACCCATCTGATAATTTTTAAAATAATCAATAGAAATATTTCTCTTAACTTCATTGGTGCTTGGTCTAGCCCCTAATTCAAGTACTTCATAATTACAGACTACCATTAGCACAGCTAACATGAAATAATGTGTCCTATGTTAATCCTCATTAGCCAGCTTTCTCTGCCCTTGCAATGAAGAAAAAATGGATTAAACTTCAGTATTGCATTTCTGAAGCAGTCTATTTTCAACCTGAGAACAGTCCATTTCAGAGTTTTAAATAATGACAAAATTATCCCTTTATTTTTGCAAAGCACTCTGTCATCTTTTTGTGGTGTGTTTAGCTCAGTCAGTACCTGGATTTCAGAAGCACCTAATTCAAGCTGCTTAGCTCATTAAAATTTACATTAAGCTTCTTTGCATCAGTTGCCTCTGATTGCAGCCAAAGGAGTACTGAGGGATAATGGAGCAAGGCAGAGCCAGACTACATGATGGCTGATCAAGGAGCTTAGTTTAAAAAGGACATAAAACCTCCAGTAAAACAAAGAGGAATTAAAATGTAACAGTGGATGAAGTAATATCATTAAGAAGAAAATGAGAGATCAATGAGGAAGACAGTGCTAATATTGATAACAGCAAAAACTGTGCTGCAATGCAATTAATGCCTAATGAAAGATGGGACAGAGAGTGGTCAGTTAAACACACCAGTTTATAAAGTATTTACATAGCAATTGCAAGACTATAGGCAACCAAATAGAAGAATTAGCAGGAGGTGTGTGTAGTTGCAGTGTTTTAGGATTTTTCTTTCTCTCTCATGGAGAATATAGATAAACTGTACTTTCTTAATCTCTGTGTTTAGTGTTAGAGGTGTACGAGCCATAACCAATAGGTCTTTGGGCGTGGATTGTCTTTGGCCAATAGACAATTGTTTATTAGTGTGTATAAAAAGAACTTCTTGTAAATAAAGTGCTCTCTTTGCCATCTTGGAGCCTGTCTGCCTGACCTCTCTACCTGCTTCCACAAATCCCACGAATAACAGAAAAGCAATCCATAGGTGTGGACAAGGCGAAATTCAGTAGAGGGCGGACTTACAGAAGCGGGCCTGGAGAGCAATGACCGAAACAGAATTATGGATTGTGTGCTGCTCATAAAGAATGAAATGGTGGGCTACCTTATTCTCTTTTATTATCTTTAATTGGCTGTAAAAACAGGAGGCATTTCCCCAGTTAAAACAGAACCCCCGTAAAATGGCATAACTGGGGGAAGAATAAAGAATTCCCTTGCAGCAGTGAGTGATTGGATTCTGCTATTGAATGCCACTTGCAGATCTTTCTAATTCTTCTGCAGAGAGAAATGCTGTCTGAAATGCTGTCCTTATGAGAAACATCAACTTCCAAAGCACTTGTAGGACAATACATGCTATTCCTAATATTAAAGTCTAACGCTTATGGTTCTAAAGAGATTTTTCATTTTGTCATTAATGGGGTCTTAATCTAAGAACAGCTAACCCTGTTTTGGGCCTGCTTTAATTAACTGATTCATCTATAGTCTAACTATAAGCAAAAAGGTTTGGATCAACATTCTGCAAGCTGATTGTTTAATTTTGATGAATATATGAACAGGAGGACTAGGTCTGTCCAGATTTAAATTTCCAGAGGAAATTTAAAAAAAAAAACAACCAAAAAACGTTTGAATGGACTCAGCATTTGAGTGCAGAAAAGGTCCAAGGTTTCCCGAAGTCAAGGGTGTTTCTACTACTAGGCAACTTTATCTCACTCAAGGGAAGAGTTTCCAGGGGAGGGCTCCAGAGGAAAAAGGGAGGATATTAAAAATAATTAGAGCGTATTTTGAGAATAAGAAAGTCTATGAACCATGACAGAATACTGCCCAAGTTGTCAACATAGAGATAAGATGAAATCACCAGAAGATGATGCAGAGAAAGGGATGAAGGGCAGAGGAAGGGAAGGAGAAAGGGTGGAAGGATACAGACTGTAATGAAGAAACAATAAGTTTGGATAAGTTTGTTGGAGAAGAGTCAATATGGCTCCTACAAAATACTTCACAAATCTGCTAGTTGTTTGAAGTAATCACAGGCAATGTGATTAAGAAGAATCTGGGTGGCATCTGCTCTCTGAGTGGTGTCTCTAAAAGATTCTCAAAGAAACTTCAGTGCTGTTGGGATGATAGAGGTGATCACTACATAGATAAGTAGCTCATTAAAAATTAAGAACTGGAATTGATGGTCAGCTTTCTCACTGCAGTAAAATGTACAGATGCACAAGTTATCTGGGGTATGAGAAATGATAACTTATTGCAGAGTCACAGAAGAGCATTGTGATACTGACTGACTGAGAAATAAACTGGTAGGTGGAACTCAGCATAGATATATTCAAGATATTGAGGGAAGAAAAACCTGCGTTTTAAAGAGGTAGTTATTGTACCTGTTCTGTCTGTCACCATTCCAGAAAGAGATCTTAGAATTACAACAGACTGTTCTTTTTAAAGGTTCTACAGAAGCAACCAAATCCAGCAGAAGTGCAAGTCTGGCCGGTAGCAAATGACTGGCACACATACAGCAATAGACACTGACTTACTGCCTTCCCTTTTCTCACTTTGGTCCTTCCTTAAATGTCTTTACACAAATATTTTACAGAATCCCACAAACCCTTTTTGGAAACTCCTCAGAAACTTCACACAAGACCCCTGAAATATTCCCTAATTCTTGTGTTTTCATTCCTTATTAGTTACACCTCGGGGTAACTCAGGACAACTCTCATGGCTGTACTCAAGCAGTTCCCTTGACGGCCATCAAAAAGTGACCTGAAAGCTCTGGTCTTCATTACAGTGCCCATAATCACCTGTTCCTATGGAAAGGTATGAGGGAAAGAATTATTATATTCTTGCATTTGTGTTGTACTTTTCTCTCTGTGTCTGGTGGCAATTATTTTAGGAGACATGACACTGGGATAGAATGGCGTTTTCTTGAACCTATTATAGCTAATTTATATTTCTGTGGAAAATGAAGATTCATTTGGCTAAAGTGACACTGAGGGACAACACTTGTTAGCAGATTCCAAAGGAATTTTTGAATTAAGTTAGTCTCTTAGTAGCCACATCAATGTGTATCTGGCATAGATCTCTTCCAGAGTGGTCTGAATAATTTAGTACTCAAGATCACTGCAATTTTGGGTGTGGAATACTTTATTAGTCACTCATCAAGAACATATACATTACTGGGGCCTGGAGAAGGCAGAAGAAAATAAAAATATTTCTTTTCAAAATCCAAAATCACAGAATCATAGAGCAGTTTGGGTTGGAAGAGACCTTTAAAGGCCATCTAGTCCAATCTCCCTGCAATGAATAGTTGATTCAATTAAAAAGATATATGCAAAGACCAGTTGACCAAAGAAGAAGGAATCATGCTGAATCTCCTCATTAAGCAACTAAGATGAAATCCTAAATTAATCCCTCTTGTGAATCCCTGTTACTCCATATACAAATGTGCTGCTTTTGACATACTGTCAAGAACTATATCCTTGCACACTCCATAAACACATTGACTTCCCTCATAGAATTGACTATAAAATTTGGCAATTTTGCTTGCTTCTTGGGCTTTTCCAGTGTTTGATTAGAAAGTAAAATTAGGTTAACAGGTTGTTAACCCAGTGTAAAAAAAAAAAATTATTTAAAGAACAGAATTTTTAATGTGCTGAAATTTAAATTTCATTTGAAGCTTGTGACTTACTGCTAAAATGTCTTTGGAAAACTTCAGTAGTATTTAATTGTCTGTCATTTTTAATGTAAATTCTTTCAGCAGTTCAGTTATGAACTGGATTTGCTTTAATTCAGTTGTTCTCTAAAATTCAGTAAAAATAAATGCATTAATATTAGCAGTGGATATTGACTTGATTTAGAAGGCAAAGCAGATTATTTGTAGTTTTTAATGAAGGGTGTCTCTTTTGTGACAATATAAAGTATCTCTTGTATGTAAACTGGTGACTATCATACTGAATTATTTGCTGACTAGCCCTTTTTAAAATCAGGTTTTGGGCAATGTGTCACTGAAATGGAACAATATTATTCAAACATTGATGTTGAATATACACCCTAAAAGCCAGATCTTCCTCATAATTCAGCAATAGATTGGACCTCTTTCTGAAATAATTTTGTTTTCCTATCAAAACTGGTCAATATGGACAAAACAGCATCAACAATAACATGATCAGTTTAACAATGGGAGGCATAATTCACTGAAAGCAGCAAATGCCGATTGCATGCACTGAGAAACTGATAATTATAAAGCTGACAGAAAAAAGCAAAAAGGGGATCTCAAAAGGATCTTAAATCAAGCTTTTATATTGTACCACAAGAGGTTTATAGTAATTTGCAGGTGTTATTTTTCATCATAAAACATTTCATGCTTAGAGGCTCTCTAGCCTTTTCATTTTACTGATAATGTGTTTAAAAGAATGTGTCTCAGAAGAAAAGTGGGGTCCAGGCAATACATGTAGATTTGTTGGGAGACAAATGTTGTGGATATATTCATGTCTACTTTAGTCTCTGCTGCTCCCTAAGATCCTTTTTTGCTTTAATTCAAAGATGCCTCTGATATTTGCACAAACACAAAGCTTGTACACTGTGCACAGTGCAAAGACCCATGTCTGTGCCCCTGGGTGTTCACTGCCTGTAGGATATAGAGAAAAATTATATCTCTAGTTTGGCATATAAAACTTCCAGAAAAACATATATAAACGAGAAAATATTTTTTAAAAAAAATTAAAGAGAGTGTTCCTCTCTGGTGGCTGGAGAACAAACTTTCTGGACATGTAATTGAGGGTCTGGCTGGAGTTTGTTTAAAGTGAGGTCATACCCTGAAATGCCATGTCCTACAGTAAGCATAGGTGCATTACATATTTGAGGGTCAGTCATTAAAACAGGTTGTAATGTTAAACCCCTTGAGAGTTATCTGTAGACCTAAGAAACAAACTTTATTCCTAAAAAAAGAAGAGAAGTGACTACTAAGCACATATGCTACCTAAATGTTATGCCAGACCCAATAAGGGACTGTTTCTTGCTCTCTTTTATTTACAGATCTTTTTCTTGCAGGAAGAAAACTTGTAAAATCACAGCAAAGCCGAGACTTTTCAGGCAAAAGTTGGTGTTTGTTTTCATGTACTCTCAAATCTCAGTGTGATAAGAACATCTCTGCAGAAAACTTTACATCTTTGCATCAAAGGCAGCTGGGGACATTCCAGACATTCTGAGACTTGAGACTTGCATTAGTGAAAGGAGGCTTCTTTTTGAATGCTAACAGGTTTTTCATGGTAGCTGTCTATGGGATTTATTTGACAAGGTGCACTGGAAGGAGGCACCACTGCCCATTTCACCAATTGAATTGGTTCTATTTGATTTTTGCTTGATCTGGGATTGGAATTAGGATTGTAATTCTAAAAACAAACACATAAAACTTCATGAGGTAAAGCAAACGAATAGTATGTTTCATTATTTTCTAATTAAAATTAATTGCCATGAAAGCAAGAACATTGTTTAAATTATGGACAGAGCTTGGAAAAAAAAGCAGACTAAAATTACCTCCAGACTGATAATTAAAATGGTTAATGATAAGGAGTTTTATCATTATTTTGTGAGGTTTTAGTGGATGACATGAAAATTATCATAAAGCTGTGTCATACTGACAAATGTGAGACTTTGACCTCCACAGAATCTGAGCTTCTGTTTTATTTCACAGCAGTTCCTTCTCTTCTCCCACAGTTCCAGTTATATTTCTCAACCCCTTGTTGTGATACCTTTTTCACCTTGAATAAAATTTGGGGGTTTTCTGCCTGCATTCAGAATACCCCTTTGCATAACAAACCAGGATGCAGCCCTTCTTGTTTCTTTGCACTACAATAACAGCTTTTTCTCCTTGTTTTAGCTTTTACCTTTATCTTTTTATTTTATCTGTTATGTTTAGGATAGAGTTCATTATTAACAATTCCAGACTAAGAGCCTTTAACAGACTTTTGAAGCTTCAAAATGCTCACAGAAGTTTAACTCGTGTTGTTGTGTTGTGTTGTGTACTTGGTTTTATTATATTCTGGGGAGAGAGGAGAGTTTGGTGCCTATTATGTACTTGAGATTATTACTTATTGAAAAGAAAACAAATCTCTTCAGGAGGGATTATTAAGAACAACAGTAATAATCATTTAATAAGAAATATATTTCATAGTTAAGCCATTTTAAATTGTCCTGATGTAAAAGTTTGACGTTAGAATGCTTTCAGTTTAACATCTTGATTAACATTGATGTTTATAAAATCTTAATTTTTAGATAAATACCATTAATATTTTCCTCAAATCTGTCTCATATCTATTGATTGCCTCTCAGTAAAACTGCTGCTAAATAATCTGCACTTTAAGGATAAGATAGATTTATTCCTTTCGACTTCACTCAGATGAAAGACCTTTTAAGGCTAACATAAAGCTCCCCTATGTTTTTCTATTAATTTTATGATTAACAAAACCCATAGGAATAATGTAAAACATGGGTGGGGAAACACAAATATTTAATCCCGCAATGACTGTGTATTCTCTACACAAATGTCTTCCTGTCATTCTCTTTTATTAAACACAGAGGGCTGAAGAAAACAAATTATTAGGGCTAGCTCATGATAATCTCCTTATACAGTACTTCCCACTGGAGTTCCTTAGGAAATCACTGATTGAAATCAATGGGGCTTTTGAAAGGGTAAGGAATTAGTCATGAGGAGCAAGAACTTTGCAGATTACACTTCAGCTTCTCTGAAATGATTCTGTTTCCTGGTAGCTCATCTGAATAATTTATTTATAGAAAAGTTTCCTGTTTCTGAAAATGTGAAGTCTATCTTGTTTTCTCTTGTTGTCTTAGTTATTACCTTTTCAATTCCTGTTGATCTTGTTGATTGAATACATACTTGTTATTCTTAATGTTGTGAGGCTTTTTTGTTTTACAAGAGTCAGATCTGGGTTTCAGAAGTTCCCACTTTGACTTTCTAACCACTTGAAAATCACCTTTTATTCTGATTTTTATGTTCCTCTGAATTTTCACCTTCTTATTTAAATTCTTTCTGCCTCTGTCTTTTGCATTAAATTTTGGTATGAAGACAATAGCTATGTTCGGTGTTCATTAGTATAGCAGTCCTTGAATCTATTCCTGTTTACTGATTAAGACTAATATTAACAAAGAAATTGCTTCATGAAGCACTTGAGCTGAACTTTTTCACCTTGAGTAGGAGGTATGCTTTTTATGCAAAGTACTGACCTATTTAATTCTGTTTTGCATTGTCAGTAACTTCAGCAGCAGTTGTTGGCCTGTCTTCAGAGGCCTTTCTCTATTCAAATTTGGCCTTAGTTCTTCCACTACATACATGGCTCTTATGTGATTAATATGCAAAAGAACAGGTTTGGTTGCACATCCTGAGTACTGAAAAGAGTGTGAAACACGAATATTCTTGACACAGAACTCAGAGTTGGATCTTGAGTTTGAAAACTGAGAACTTTTGGAAGCTGAGATCTGACTTTTTATTCCTGTCATCTCTCACGCGGGAGTTGCAGGGTCAGGAGGGGAAGAGGAATTCTTATTCATGGAACAGTCTCAATTTCTTTGGAGAAGAGACTGGAATGACAGCTATAAAAAAAACCTGCACAACTAAAGCAGTAATTCCACTGCCAGGCAAAACCATGTGGATGATAAAGTTATAATCTTGCAAAAGCACAGAAGCAGCTACAAGCTTGTGAAAACAATATGTGGATCCCTAAGGCATTATGTTTTCTCCTGGAGAAGATGAGTGTCCTGTGTCCTGAGAGACATATGTGCCTTGTCCTAGAGAACAGTGCAAGATCCATAATTTCACTTAAGCTATGAAGATGAATAGGTACATGATGAAAGACATGATTTGAGAGTGCTTTATTAGCTTGCTAATTTGGACATAAATCATCTGTCAGCTTCTGTACAGCTGTCACAGATGGCAAAAATTGTCTCTAATTCTGGTATCTTGATACCAAAAATGCTGTGCTTGTTGCAGTCTTCTCATGACTTTTCTAACTACGTGGGAAAGGCATTATGAACAGTTTAATGGTTTTTTTTTTTTTCTATGTATCATAGAATCACAGAATCATAGAATGGTTTGGGTTTGAAGAGACTTCAAAGATCATCTAGTTCCAGCCCCCTTTCCATGGGCAGGGACAATTTCCACTAGTTATCATTAAAAAACAAGCTCCATCCCTCTATTCAAGCAAACTATAAAAATTAACAAACTCTTTCAAAAGGAAAATTAATGCAGAAAGAGCACCTTTTGACCAGGAAGAAACTGTTTCTCAGACAGCTCAAAGGGTTTGGCACTCCATGCACTAGAGTACCTCAGAAGCATAAGCAATCTCATGACTAAAAAGAATGCTTTGTTGAAACATTATTACTTTATGAACATTTTTATGTATATTTATGACAATAATTTCCACATGTGTTCCATTTTTTTCTTGTCCTTACTAGCTAATTTTTTTTTCTAAACTGTCTCCTTAACTGGTGTATTTTCTTGTTCAAATTCTCTAAAGAAAATCCTTCTTCAGTTGTCGCACAGACACCAGTTTATCTGCCTCTGCCTTTGGACTGTGATCTGTCAGCACCAGCACATTCACTAGAATTGCACCTGATTACTGGAGAACACTTGGTTTCATTGTGATAATGCCTTTCTAATTGCCCTTATCAGGACAGGGCATAGAGAATTCCCACTCCACTTGTAACCTGAAGATCTTATTATCCTCCATTCAGTCAAATGTAATTTTGTTTTCATTGCCTTTCTCAGGTCACATAAATGAGAAGGAAGGTTCCCCTTTTCATTATATTTGATGTTTTGCCCTCTGCTACTTCAGGCAGACCATATGTTAAAAAAAAATTAAACCATTGTTAGGCTTGTGGGGAAGCTGCTGAAGAGGATAAAGGCTCCTTTTCACCTTCTGATACTTAAAGGAGGTTTGTAAGAGAGATGGGGACAGGCTTTTTAACAGAGCAGTGATAGGACAGGGGGTAATGTTTGTAAACTAAAGAATGGTAGATTAAGTATAACATAGAAAATTTTTTGTGATCAGGGTAGTGAAACGCTGGAACATGTTGCCCAGAGTGCTGGTAGATGGCTGTCTTGTTTTTTGGCTGGGGTACAGTAATTTTCTTCAGAGTGGCTAAAATGGGGTTGTGTTTTGTATTTTTGCCGAACACGGGGTTGATAATACAGAGATGTTCTCATTATTGCTGAGCAGGGCTTGAACAGGGCCAAGGCCTGCTCTGCTGCTCATGCAGCCGCTCTGGCAAGGGCACCAGGGTGCCTGGGGGGCTGGGAGGAGACACGGCTGGGACAGGTGACACCAAGGGGCCAAAGGGATATTCCAGACCCTGTGACATCCTGCATCACGCTCAGTACATAACGTGGGGAGAAGAAGGAAGGGGGACATTTGTGCTGATGTTGTTTGTCTTCCCAAGTCACCATCATAGGTGATGGGGCCCCGCTGTCCTGGAGATGGCTGAATGCCTGCCTGCCCATGGGAAGCTCTGAATTAACTCCCTGCTTTCCTTTGCTTTGTAGCTTTTGCTTTCCTGTTAAAATATCTTTATCTTAACCCATGAGTTTTCTCTTTTTTACCCTTCCAGCTCTTTCCCTGATCCTGTGGGTGGGGGAGTGAGCAAGTGGCTGTGTGGGGTTCAGCTGTTGGCTGGGGTTGAACCACAGCAATGTCCCATCCCTGGAAACATTCAAAGTCAGATTGGGTGGTGCTCTAAGAAACCTGATTTAGTGGAAGATGTCCCTGCTCATTGCAGAGGGCTTGGACTAGATGACTTCTAAGTATCTCTCTCAACACAAACCATCCTGTGATCCTGTTACTGCTTTTCTTTAACCCATGAAGAGGGTGGCATGTCTGACTCTCTGCTTTACTACCAGGAACTCCCAGTTGCTGGAGGTGGCACTGATTCTTCACAAACAGCACTTTAACCTTTCGGGTCAATGCTGGGAGCATGTCCCAGCTTGAATGCAGGAGCACGTGGGGAGGCCCTTTGAAAGAGAAAGCAAGCTGAAGCTAACTCTGGGAGAATTAAATATCGCTTGACAGAATTTATAACAGTGTTGCCAAAAAGAAAATTTTTTTGTTCCACAGCAATTTCAAAAGGACTGGGGACACTGGGGAAGGGGTACCTTCAGAAAAAAAAAAAAATCCTTTATTTAATTTTCAAGCTTATTTCATGTACTTGAAGCAAATTTAAAAATTTGTTCTACAGAGCAAAAGAAAATAACATGGGATTAATATGGAGAAAATTAATTTACATCTTTTATTGTTTGCTTTACTTGTGGAGGAAAGAAAATATGCTTGTTCTTCTGCCTCTTGAGACTTAGTTCTATCCTACTGTATCAAACTTCCTCTTATGTGAGGTAGAAATTGGATTCAAAAGTAGTAATTGAAAACTATAACATGAATTTGGAAAGACTCTTGCAATTTTACTTTGAAACTTTTAAATGCCAACAATTTAGGAGTCATCAAATGCTGTTCTTTTGGCTTCATATAGCTTATGTCGCACCTCTAACATTTTTAAAGATAAAAGGTTCACTCAACATGAATGAACTTGAAAATATTTGAAAATTAATGTGACATCAACTTTCTAAATGTCAGCAGAATGAAGAGACTGAATTTCTTCCCACTTCTTTAGAAATTATGGAGGAGAGAATAAAACAGACTAAGGAATGGTGACCCACTGATCTGTGTACTGACATTTCAGAGGCACACTCTGTGGTATCACAATCCAGAAACAGGAATAAAACTTACATGGTTTTGCATTAAATGGAAATTGTAAAAATATGCAGCAGAGGTGAAATATGCCTTCAATCCGGTAAGATAATTTATACAGAATTTCATAATGCACATTTTAGAAACTTCTGTCTGAAAATCTCAGTCCCAAAAGTAAACATCATCTAATATATCAGCTCAAATAGCTGTGCGGATTTTTGTCTTTTATGAGGACTATTAGGAGAAAGATCTGTACCTAAGAGACCAGAGCATGTGTTACTGGAAAAATTTCATGCAAGAGGATAAGACCACTTCAGCACTTCAAAAATAAGATTACTATTTTCAGATCTCTTTTTGTAATTGTTTACCCAGTGAAGCCACTGCAGGTAATACACCCACCTCCTCCTTCCCAGCCCTCTCTCCCCAGGATTTCTTTTATTCAATGACATACAGCGCAAGGACTTTTTCCAAAGGGTTTTGCACACCATAACTTCTCCCTCAAAGCCAGAATCTCCATTGCAGTTCACACATTTCCATCCCCAAATCCCTTCTTTGTGTTTTTCCTGACCACCTTTCCTTCCCCTGCACTGATGCTCCCTCCTCTCTGCTAAGGCAGCGCTGATATGTGGGAGCTGGTTCAAGGGTTTTTTCCTTTCTCTGATAAGGACTGTCTATGATTCAGGGGTGTTGTTATCCAACAAGGCATCAACACCTGCAACCAGCTGTTTTCAGCAAAGGCCTTGGACGGTGCTGCTTTGGGGTTAGGAGATGTGGAGTTTATGCTGACCTTGAAGAGTTGTAGGTCTGCTCCAGGTGAGATAGCAAGTGTACTCTGTCATCCTGCTTTAGAGAGCTGGCTGTGATCTAGGAGAGAGAAGAGTCAGAAAGTATTGCCATCCTTCCTTTTTTTGATTAATGCCCACCAACACCTTCCTAAAGCAATATTTTCCTAGTGATTTAAGCCTCTGAAATGTGTGGTTCTTGAAAGTTATGGGAGAACAGAGCAATAACATCAAATTTAACATGTGGCCTCATAGACTCACATACAGACTTGGAATAAAAAGTTTTTTTTCTCAAAACATTGTTTTTTGTATGAATGAACTATTAAATCACTTGAAAACTTAATCAGTTGTATCTTGGCCAGCTATTTATTTTGCAGGGTGATGCCAGAGAGGATTAACTAGAACCACATTTGCCCCTGTAAATATCATTGATGGTACCCCTGCTGAAATGTTTATTGTAGTCTGTTACTGGGGCCTATAGAAATCGGATTCTAAAAGGATGATGATAAAATATGTGGAATTAATTATTTTAAAAGAAATAGAATTGATAATTTTGGGAGGGATGAAATACTATGTACAACAGCATCAAATTTTTCTATAGAGGGTGTTTTTCAAAGTTATGTTTATTATTCAGAAAAATCAAAGACATAAGACAGGATCAAAGTAGCTGTACTTCAGAATGACACAGAAGGAGGGCAGTGGGAAGAAAATCAAATATTCTGACCTACTTGAAGGCCCCTGGGCTCTCTTTATATTTTGGTTGAATGCATCAACAAAACAATATCACATTTCTAAAACCCAACATCTTTTGGGGTAGCTTACATCAGTGTTTGTACTTGTTTAGACTGTGATTTTCTGAAACTATGTATATATGTAGGGCAGTTATAATCACAGAAACACAGGATAATTTAGGACGTCAGGGGGTCATCTCTTTAGCCTCCTGCTCAAAGAAGGGCTTTGATGTTTTGTCAAGTTGCTTTTAGGTTCAGTTTCCATAAGGGAGGATCTTAACAACAAAAGGCAAAATTCTGGCCTAATAGCACTGAAATCTTATCTATATCGATTTATGTCTGTTGTGAATAAGCATGTGGATATGAAATGGTCATGGAAATATTTTCTTTTGCTCTGTTTTCTTTATTGTAAGCAGTATGGCTGATTAATTAATTACTGTCAGTATCAGCCAAAATTCAGCATCCAGTAAATAAATGCATACATACACAGTAATGTCTTGCAAATAATACCGGTGTTACCATTTACTGACTGTGACACTTGTGGGCCTTATCCCTTTTATATTTGTATTATCTGTAAGCATACTGGTATTTTTTGTATCACAAAAAATAAAAAAGGAATTAATATTGTTCTTCAGAAAAAAAGGGGGAAAAAACCCTATGTAAATTACACTAAAGCCTGCAGAACTAAGACAACTTTTCTGTAAGTTTGAACTCCCCTAGGCTTATGGCAAGGATACAATTCCACAGTTGTTTTAGACAGTTATAGACAAAACCATGGTTCCCTTTTTTAATTTTGCTCTATGATACAAGTACGAATATACATTATTCTGTTTGGACCCTGTTGATCCTACAGAAATTGGTTTTTCTTTTCAGTCTTGGCTAGAGCTTTTCTGATAACTGTGAAAAAAAAGATGAAATCGTTTAATGTGAGAAGAGGACAAAAAGAAAATAAGTATTTTACAATAGCTGCATTTGATAAGATCTTGTTTTCTCTGTGTTAATACGCATATAATTCCCTTTCCCAGCTTTTCCAAATAAAGCTATCAATATTCTCTTGATCTGACCGTAATATTTTTACACCTTGAATCCTTGCATTGATCCTATTGCTTTGTTTCTGACTGCAGGATCTTATTAAGTTCTAGTGAATGTCTTATTGACATTTTGAATTTTTCACTCTCATCTCAAATTCCTAGTCTTTTGTGGTTTTCTTTGGATGGAAAACTTCCTTTTATGTAAGGTGCTGGCCTGGATGAGCCATCTGCTTTTCTGTTTCCCTGAAAAATGTACTTTTCATAAGATGTTGCAGCAAGAAAACTGGGCATAAAGAGGAGCAGATGAGAGACTCAATCCTTACTTTGTTCTTTCCACTTCTTTTTGCAAAGTGCAAGGTCTTTGGCAAGAGATTTGCATCTGTAAATTGTCATATTTTAAGAACCATTCAGATTTTAATAAACAAAGTATATATTTGCTGCAGTATACAAATGGGGCAAAAAGTACTTCAATAGTATTTGATTTTATATCTTGGTTCGTGGTAAACAGTTTCCTTCTCAGTATGGAACATGGAAGTTCAGACAACTCCATTTAGCTATTGTGGAACAAGGAGATTTTGTTTAGAGCCTTTTGTTTGGTTGGTTTTTGGTTTTGGTTTTGGTTTGTTTGTTTTGTTTTGTTTTGTTTTATCGGGAAAATTCAACCTCTTGCCATCAAGTCAAGCATTTGGCACTTTGACTTCTACAATCAAGCAATATCTAGGCTGGAAATATTCTGTATAATTTTTAAAATTTGTTTTATTTTGTTCATTAAAAACAAACTTCATTTTTACTTATGGCATTGAATGTTGCAAGGGGTTATCATGCAGCTCAAGCCAGGTCTTGTTTTCCTTTTTAGAAAAAAAGACAAGGTACCAAGGTACCAAAAATGTGAAGACAAGGTAATATGAAAAATATCTGATGTAAGTGTTCCTAGAATAAGAGTTGCTTCTTGGTTTACCTGGTGGCTGTGTTAATGAAACTTTTAGGGAGTTTTCCCTGCAATATATTCTTGTCTGTATTTCTTTGATCAGTCCCTTACAAAAAAAAAGCATACCAGTATGACATTCCACCTTCAACCAAAACCCCCAAAACTGGGGCATGAACTAAAAAAGTCTATTTTCACCTGTTGAAATTGCTGCTTTTTCTTTTATTGGCAATCTTCCCAGGTGAATAATAATTAGTGAATTAGTGTGTAGCAAACATTTGCGATATACAAACTTTATTCAGCTGTGTCCAAATTTAAAATGAATGCAATCACCAAGAGGCTTGCAACTCTCTAATTAGTTTCTCCAGAATGGCTAATTTGATTTCTGCATCCACAGATTTGACTGTCAGATATGAAACCGTCAAAGTCACCGAATCCTTGAGCAGATGACCATCCAAGTCTCACCCCACTGCAAAAAGCTACCTTTGGAGAATTTGAAGGCACAGCCTGTCCTCCTTCTGTCCACTTGCCATTATGAACACAGAAAAGCCTAGATCTGAAGGGAGAGTTGGAACTATATTTTTCAACAGTGTTTATGCAGCCTGTGTCCCAGGTCCCCTTTTCAATTTGCCCAATGTATAAACATTGCCTCTAATTTTGAAATTTATTGGATGGAATGTTGGGACAGACCATTAACACTGTTTGGTTTCAGTTTCTTGACCAAGTGAATAATGTCTTTTCTTGTGATGCTGTGGAATGAAACAAAAACAGGCTTGATGGGGAAGACACTTTGTTTCATGAGAAAGTCTGGGTGGACAAATTATAACAATGCATTATTTGTCATTCAGATCTTAGCCAGATGCCAAAAACATAATTATGGTGCTACAGGCTTTTTTTACTCCATTCTGTACAACTAAGAGTGAGATCTTGCATGTCTGACTTGTTCAATAGCCTTATGAGCAGGTGTGATACTTTTGCCAAAACTCATATTACCTTGAGTGAGAGGAACAAACACTGATGTATTTCTCCTACAAAATTTTTGTGACATTTTGTTTCTACTTCTCTCCTTATGTGAAATTAAAGGCAAAATGTTTTATTGGTGTAAATACAGACCAGTGTAGGAGTTATATATTTGATGTACTTCCATAATGTGTGTTATGCATTTCTATATGACATATAACAAAATGCAATGCAATCTACATGTTAAAAATATTCAATTAAGCCTTCAGGCACTTGAGGGGATGTTAAATGGCCCTTGTGTACATAGGAATTGTTTTCTGGCCAAGTGACAATGAACAGATCATGTATTTTATGCAGTGACTCATAAGACATACATAAATATTTTTTTGATGTGTCCCTACTGTCTTTTTTTTTTGAGTCATGTAAGGAATTTTATGTAATGTAAGGAACACTGATATAACTCATTGCCAAGTACCCTCTTTTTTTTTCTATTGTTGATTTTTTTTGTTGTCATTATTAAGAATTTTCATTCCATAAATGGAAAAAATGCATCTACCAGAAATATCAATAATATATTGTGGGTCAAGGACATTTTATTCAATACTGCAAACCATGACATTCATAATTTCTTTGTTCCTCACGATACAATTTTAAAAAAGGAAGTCATGGGTATTTTTTTACTAGGTTCTTTTTATTTGTCATCTAGCAGATTTTCCAGGCTTCAAGAAACTTATTTTTTATTAAATAAAAGCAGAAGTTCTTAAAGAATCATGTGACTTCAAAGCAAGGACTTAATATAAAATATTTACTTTTTTCAAGGCTCACTGTAAATGTACAGGAGCCAGAAATATTTGTTTTCCCTGTAAATGCCCTTCGACCATAGAAAAGGACAAAAAGTTGACCAAAATTAAAATGTCTCAGTTTACATTCAAACTATTGTGTCAACAGGTAATCACAGTAGCTGTAAAGAGATCGGTGATATAAGAGTAACTATGATTTGGTACCTCAATGAGGTTTTGTTATCTTCAAAACTACTCCTATAATATCCTCTAATGCTATTATGTCCCATGATATCATGATCATACAGTGCTAGAATGGTTTGGGTTGGAAGGGACCTTAAAAATCATCCAGTTCCAACCCCTCTGCCATGGGCAGAGACAACTCCCCCTAGACCAGGCTGCTCAGAGCCCCATCCAACCTGGCCTTGAACACTTCCAGGGATGTGTCATACACAGCTTCTCTGTGCAACCTGTTTCAGTGACTCACCACCCTCAAGGTGAAGAGTCTTTTCCCAATATCCAATCTAAACCTATCCTCTTTCAATTTGAACCCATTCTCCCTAATCCTGTCACTACATGCTCTTGTAAACAGTCTTGCCCCACCTTTCCTTCAGGTACTGATATCTTTGCTAGGCAAATGCTTAAGAGGTGCCATTATCAGTTGCTGTAGGACTGTACAAAGATATCAAGACTCTTGCTGAGGCCTCTGACATAATTCAATGGACATCCTGATGGAATAAGGGAGAACTTGGCAGAAAAATGGATTTACTGTATGAAGCAGAAGTCTAATTTAGTCCAGTACCTGAGGATGGTCTTTTGATCTCTAGCAGTCGGAAGCCCAAGCAGTTGCTGAGCTTCATATGTCATGTGGCATTCTTATTTTTAAGGCATCTTTTCTTCCATGAATGCTTCAAAGGTTCTTTGAACCCATATTAACTAGCAGCATCTACTGCATGCATAACTGAGCACTCTCAACAAGTATCAGAAAGATGTCTTCTTGCTTCTTTTGAACTTGCCAAGTAGTAAATATGTTTCGTGTATTTTATTTCTGGTTGTGAAGACAGTAACTAACTATTCCTTATTGCCTGCATCCATGTCACTCATGACTGTTTTATTCTCTTTTATTTTCTCTTTTTCCATGCCAAAGAGTCATTGTTGAGTATTTCACTGTTTCTCTCTATATTATCCCTGCTGCCCTTCCTGGTTTAATTTAGAATTGTACTATACACATTCTGAGATGCACAGACCAGCAGTGCATAGAGTATTCAAGATGTTGTGGGCTTGACATAGTCTTAAGACGGTTTTTTATTCATTTCTTCCCAATTTCTACATCTTGTTTGCGCTGCTTAGTCCTGATCAGCATTGAATTGGCATTTTCATCAAAATACTCCATCCACAAGAGTCCATTCTTGAGCTGTACCTGTTCATGCAAAACCTGTCTTTAGTATGCAAAATCAAGATTGTTTCTTCACTGTGCACATTATTTATCTATAGTACTAGCATATAAATAGAGTTTAGTTTCCTAGCATATAAATAGAGTTTCGTTTCACTTCCCAGCTTCTTTTTACTAAAGGGTATATGAATCTTTTTTTTCTCATTAATCCTGTTGTATTCTCCTATTTCCTCCTCAGGAAGAGGTTGTTGAGTGAGGAAAAGACAGTGCCTTGTGAAGTCTCACAGGTGACAGGTAGGATGGCACTGTCTCCAGCTGCAGCATTGCCCATAGCACAAGTACCAAGATCTTACAGGCATAAGATCTAATGTCTAATACCGGCACAGCATAACACAGTGCACTCCAGCAGCCCACCAAATGTGAGAAGTGGGAAAAAATTGATGTAATTTCCATCCGCCAGAATTAACTCTTACACAGATCTCATAAAGCATGCAAAACAGGGAATTACCATTTCATTATGAAACAATCTCTTCTCTTCCTGAACCTCAAGGGAGAGATAGCAAACACCTCCAGAAAGACAGGCATAAGAAAGTTTCAATTGTATGAGGTACTAAAAATCCTAGACTGGAGAGGAATATTAGTCTTAAAGCACATTGTAATCTTCCTCTCTGCTCTTGACAGCCTTCCGTTTACCACTGGTGATAAATACCCTGTCTCACTCTCTTATCTACAGGAGATAATCTCTTTCTCACCTTTTCCTGCTATTATTTTCTGCTAGTCCTACCCCTTGTATTATACAGCTGCCTTTTCCCTCTGGTGGCTGAACTAACATTGTCTAGTTAAATTCAAAGCAGTTTTTCTCAGCTTATATGTGGCTTTGAAATTTCCAGTTTCTGGGCCTTCATAACCCAAAAATTGCCTGTTATTTTCTAAATTGGCCAGGAAGTTCAGACCTTTTCCCACGGACCCTTACCATCCCACAGTCCTGAAGGCAATCTGTTAATTAGTCTCCTTCCAAATGAGTGATTGCTTCAGGAGGCACTAACCTTCCAGTGCCCCATCTCGAGGCTCCTGTTAAGATTCAAAGTAAGGAGCAATGATTGCTAAAAAACCCACAAAGATCATTAAGCAAGTCAGTTACTGGTACTAATTGCACTGCATATTTTCAAGGGTAGGTGTGTGTGTGTGTGTATGTGGACTTCTTCCTCATGTATTTTTATAAAGAGTAATTTTATAGGAAACATCTAAACATTCTGTTAATTTCTTTGTGTCTTAATATAGTATAGTAATTATTCTGCTTTCTGAAGGATTCCTCTTAGCTTTAGCTGAGTTTTACTTGCTTAAAGGGGCAATTATTTCTATATGAAGGGACCCTGGCTGCATGGATACTCCCTGCAGACTGTGTGACAAAGGTTCCTTTTTCAGGAGTGATTATTTATTTTCCTTCTTTTGCTTGACATTTTTACATCTTAATGAAACACAGTGTTCAAAACAAACTAATCTTATCTCCAGCACACCTCTCCCTGCTACTATTACTATAGATTAATTTTAGCATACACTATTAGAAAATATGCTCAGAGAATTTGTATCCCTTAGGATCAGTGCCAGAAGGCAGGAAATGGGCCTCTGAGACATGTTTAACTTCACAGAATTTTCAATTTTACCACCTTTGACGGCCTTTTGTTTACATAATTTCACAAAGAAATCCAGGTCGGAGTGACATTTTCTGGCTGGGGCTATTGAAATGTTTCCTGTGTAGACTGACATTTTGAAAGCTGAGGAATGGCTCATAAGTACCAGAAGAAATCAGAGAGTATAGCAAGCTCAGGGAGGAACTCTCCAATGCAGTCTGGTGATAAAGCAAATTTAATTTTTAGCCCACACATCAAACTTCAGGTCACTGTTAGTGATCAATCTATGACAAAGATATTTTTCTCCTTCCATTTCACTGTTCAGACTGGCAGCACAAAACGAAACCAAGTACTGTCAAGAACATAGGAGAAAGGACAGAAAACGGCACAATTGACAAAGTCTTCAGATTGGAGCAAGAGCACTGAGATGATAAAAACATGGACAAATAAAAACTGAAGTTTAAGAGGTTTTGTTGGTTTATCTGGTATTTCTAAGAGATTCTGCCAAATTACTAACAAAAAAATTAGAAAAATGCAGCTCCCCAACACACCCTTTTAGGGATTTTTTTTATGCTGTGTTAAGATAAAATAAATCTCTATGAGGGAAATAGAGAAATTAGGTCTGAATTAAGGTACAGATTCACACTGTGGAAGAGATTGGTTGAAAAGAACAGTCACACTTCTAGGCAGAAACTGAAAACAACTGAACCATTGACATAAATAGTCTCCTGTCAAGTAAGAAGACAGTGAGTAATGGTGTCCCTTGAAATATCTGAGCAGGAACAGATATTGTCAAATGTTTGCTCAGTTATGTGAGAGAAACAGAGGAGTACAAAGTTGGCAATATTGCTAGAAGAAACAGCTTTTTTTTGGTTAATTGTCATATCTGGAAACTCTGGAAACATCACAAGTGTGTAGAGGATGGCAGATCAGACCATGTTAGCACTTCAGAACTAAACTGTGCTAACCTAACAGTCACTAACAGTGCACTTTCCCAAAAATAAATTTGTCTACTTTTAGTAGTCATTATCATTAGCTATTCACAGCACTCAGTCCTCAACAGTCGTATCCTAAATTAGCTGGGAGTTGACAGCACCAGGCACTTACGATGTCTTGCAGTTAGCCTTGATGACTAACTTAGTGCTCTTAGTTGGTCCTTGGTGGTCTGAGTTGGTGAAACATATCGCTGTGGCAGATGTCTCCAAGTGCTGTGCTGAACCACACATATGCTGTCACAGGTTTTTTTCTCTGCATGCAAGCAAATGTTTGGCTTAGGAGTGTAAAACAGCTATCTTGCTGCTAGTTACTCACTGTTGTAAAGAAACAATGGTTATTAGAGGATGACAAAAGCTTCTTGATCTTGTTAGAGGGAGTATTTAAGCGAGTAAAACATTTAAGAAAACGGTCGCTCCTTGAGATACCACAAATAGAGTTCAATTGGGATTTGTGAATGAGAAGATGATCTAAATGTTGCTAGATCGTCTAGCACAAACATTGTAGGTATATATGTAAAAGAAGGTACATCCGGAATGTGCCACACTGGAAACACTGATATCCACCCTATCAGGCCAGTAACCTGAAAGTCTTAGGACAACTTTCATTGTTTTACCAAGGGCTGAAGAGAACAGACTACCAGGGTTGGTTGTTCTGTCAGGGGGAAAAGGATAAATGAAGCATGATATAGTTTTTTTCTTTTCAAAGGTTCATTCTTGTGGTGATAAAGTTAAATGCTTCGGTGACTTTAACTTAGAAGATATAAATTATGCATGTATTGATTGTAAAACAGCTGACATAAGCAGGTTTTAGACATTTGATTTCGCCGACCCACGTCAAGGTATATCTGAAAATGTGCTCGCTACAAATGCCTGTAATTTCCTTTGATCTCCCTTTCTGGAAGTTATTACAGGTTTTGGAGCTCCTCATCTGACATTAGCTTTAACTTCTAGCATTTCAATACTGTCTTTTTTGCTTGAACAAATGGATTTGCAGAGCAAATGGACATTTGTCATTCTTTTTTTTATTTGCTTCTTTAAACTGCCTTTTTCTCTTTTCTATATGTTTAAATATTAGTGCATTACAGTAAGCTTATTTGTGCTTCTGTGACATCTTGGAATACCTAGAGGGAAGGTTTCAAGCCTTTGCTCATGCTGAGCAGTGCTAAAACACATAACTCGTTCAAAACTGACAACTAATGAAAGGGTATTTTGAAAACTCACAGAAGTGCATGTCCTCATTATTTGTTTTGGACATTAATAGGTTTGGGGTTTTCTGACAGGAATTAAGATGATATGATTATAGGATTTATGTTGTGAAAATGTTCCTTCTCTTGTTCTTTTGAAGTTTTTTGCCTTTTCATTTCCTTAGGTGCTTGTCAGCATATATAATATGAGAAATAGTGAGGCATTAGTAATTTAAAAGCTCTTTTTCAAATTGAGGAACCCTAATCCTTTCTCTGGACATTCCTGCTAAGCCTTTCCACTCATCCTTCCAGTTCCATTTTGATCAATTATAAGGTTTTCATGAGGTGTCTGTACGAAGGCAATATACTGAGGAAGAATGAATCTTTCTGCTTCATTCTCTATTCCTTGCCTAATAATTCCTGTCTTTGTTTTTACAGTTTTGGTCATCACTTAGCTCACATTTTCAGTTAACCATCTATAAGGACTCCTAGATCTTCCTCCAAAGTGGTAAAATTTAATTTGCAATCATTTATTATGTATATTTATTTAGGGAATTTTTTCAGTTTTTTTTTATCTTTTGCATTTTCAGCACTGAGTGAATCTGTCATTTTATTGCCAGTCAGACAGAATTATATGCTCATCAAGCAAATCTTACAGACAGCTCAAATTTTTATTATCCTGAATTATTTTCTTTTATCAGAAAACTTTGTCATTACACTATTTTGTTCTCTTTCTTCATAGTTGTTAAAGAGTATTTTCAACAATGTAGACTGCGGAGTGAATCTGTTGGTCATCCTGTTGGTAGCTGCCCACAGAGATGACAATTTGCTATAAATATATGTCAAGCCTTTATCATCTCTTTTCCTCCCAGTGAAAGAACCTTTGAGAGACAGCTCCTTTCTTATGCCCATATAGCTTCTTAAAGAGAATCTGGGGAAGAACTTTCTTGAAAATAGAAGTTATATGCACTTGTATACTCCCTGAAATAACCTTTTCCACACATTTATGGACTTCACAGAACTTTAACAGATTTGTGCACTTGACTCCCTGCTCCAAATATTTTGTTGTCTCCTCTAAAGTGTATCATAATTATCCATGTATACACATTCAAATATTTTTTACTTATCCTGTTTTTTCAAACATCGAGCTTAAAATATCCTGCCAGTCACAGGACACCTCCAAAAGTTCATTTTAAAGTCTGATGGTATGCTTGTCACCTTCCATCCTTTGGCACCGGTTACATATGACAGTTAGCATTTCAGCAACGTCACACTTCAATTACTTCAGAATAGGCTTGTCTAAGCATTTTTTTCCCCAATTTTGATTCTTCTCATTCCTCAGCTTGAAAAGCCTCCTCATGTCCACAAAAGTAAGACCTCTCTGCATTTCTGGGGGAAAATATCGATATACTAATTTTGGTTTTCAGCAGTCCTTCCTTCCTTCCTTCCTTCCTTCCTTCCTTCCTTCCTTCCTTCCTCTCATAGTTCTTTAGTTATTTTCTTACTTTTTAATTTCTTAGCAGCAAGTAAAAAATCACAACGCAGTTATTTCATATTCAGCTTCACAAAATTGATGTTCCTTTGTGTTTCTTCCACTACTGGCATTAATCAGCTTCCATACTGCCTGCAAACATTTTAACTTACCATTTGGTTTGTCTCAGAGGTAAGAACCTTGAAATACTCTGCACTTGGTTGCAATATTTTCAGATTCCTGTTGATTTCTTTATCTCACTAACATTGTGACTGCCAATAATTTAATTGTAGTAAACAGCTGCAGGTTCTAACAACACAGCTGTTAAGAATGATAATTGCTAGAAATTGGGGGTGAAAAAGAATGTTTTCCATCTATTTAAGTGTAAAACAAAAGTTATGTCAAAATGTATTTGGTGACTCCAAAACCCCACTCCCAATTAATGTGTTAGTCAGTCATTGAAACATTTAAGGCTGTCTACATTGTTAAAGCCAAAAAGATATGGGAAACTGAATTCTTTCAAATCCTCTGTGTTTTTAGATCTAGAGACCTTGTGTCAAATTGCATTCTGTCTTCAAACAGCAGCCCTTGGTGGCATGAGCTGTTCTGTTTTTATGGTGTTCAGAGGAGAGGCAAAGTCCATGTGACAGCACTTACAAATGCAAACCATGTATTTCAAGTCCACGTGGCATTTCCAGAACTTAGGAACATGGTGTCTCAATATTCATTTTTCTTCTCAGACCAACAACATCAGAGAAAAATTTGAATTCTCCCCTAAGGACATGTGTGACTTTTCTTTCATTAGAAAAGAAAGACTTAGAAGCAAATCTGAAGCAAGCCATTGCTTATTTTTCATCCACTTTTCATCAAGATCTGATTCTGATTGA
Organism: Pardalotus punctatus; assembly: GCA_013400915.1. NCBI lineage: Eukaryota > Metazoa > Chordata > Aves > Passeriformes > Pardalotidae > Pardalotus > Pardalotus punctatus. The sequence continues at coordinate 29,409 of VZTX01011785.1, forward strand.
TTGTAAAGCTCTCAGCATACATTTGACTTGAAATCCACTCTAGTAAAGAGAAGTTAGTGATTTTTTTTTTTAAAATTGTCTTCATGGTGTATTTTTGTTTCAACTACTGCATCTCCTCCTCCTAATCTCATATAACCAAACCTCCTCCAAAGTCATGCAGTCATTGCTTGAGTCCTGTAAACCAGTAATTTTGTACTTTTTGTTGATATGTTTAAAGGTAATGGTGGTGTTTAATACTTGATTCACAGGGCTTGATTAGTATTTCCAACTTACATCAAACCTCCTTTGTCTATTTTATATTCAGAATTGACTATATTACTGACTCAAGCCTTATCTGTAGGCGTTAGCTATTCCAATGGAAACATTGTACTCTGAGAGAGACCCATTAAAATGAGCAGCATGTTAAATGCTCCAGGGGGCACCAAACTGGCAAAAGAAAGGATGGAAAGGTATATCAAGACAGCAGGAAGGTGAAATTTTATTAAACCAGTTGATAAGAGGCCTTTACTACTTTTAAAAAATATTTTTCTATTATTGTAACTTTAATTTTAAATTTTCTGTTCACAATGTAAATGGAAAATACTGTTACACCTTGACAAATTTCCTGTACCGACTTTCTTTTTTTATTTAAAATCAGGAGTTTTTACTATGTGGTATTTTTCACTAATTAGATCTACTTTCCATTTTTTGTTGAAAATAATTTTTCAGTTCTCGGGTTGAAAGATGTGGGGTCTTCAAACCAAAGTGCTGCATACAGATGTTTCTGAGCTGCTCAACTTGAGCTCTCTTCCTTCTGTGAACTTGCCTGGACTAGTGAGGTGCAATCAATAGCACAGGTGATGGCACAGCAGCAAGAACATAGTCCACTATGAGAGAACAGTCTAAGGCAACCAGACAGAATGAGTTCTTTGACCTTTCTTCGAACACTGCAGCAGGAAAAACTGATGCAACCTGATTTTAAGCTACCTTGAAACAAAGTACTTCTTTTGTTTGCCAAACAGAAATATTTAGAAATCTTCTGGACCAACCTTTGAAGCAATCTTGGAGTTATATTCGTTGAAGGACATATTTGGTTATGTCCAGATGTTGTACCCTTGCAAGTGTTTCAATGAGAAATGAAAAATGCTGTGGGGTGGTTTTTGGAATGACCTTTGATGGTTCTTTTGTGCTACACCTTGACACAAAGTGCCAAACAAAATGCCTTATAGAGAAGCAGTAAACTTGTAGGAATTAGTAAGAATGGAAAATAAGTACAGATCTGCTATTGTTTAATTGATAGGCTTCACATGGATTATTTATTTATGATCAGATGAATATCAGCATAACTCCTACTCCAGCAAGCTGAGGGGATGTGGAGCACTGTAAGTAAATCCCAGGCAGGAGATGGCTGCTCTTCAGAGTTTCCCAGATGGTGTGGGATGGGATTGGATGAAGCTGAATCCCCAGAGGCTAATACCACCTGCCCATAAAGGCTCATCATTTCTCACAGTGGCACATCCCATCCCAGGCCTCATGGTGCTTGTGAGAGGCACAGGAGGATTTCTTGAACTGTTACAGTTTAGGCACTATTGTCTTTAGCAGTAGGAATAATAGACGTTTTATTATTTGATTTACATATGAAGTCAATCTCTGTCGAAAAGATTTGCACAAGGAGTGCCAATCCTGTTCAGGGAAGGGCAGGACTTTATCTACTTATTATGGAAGTTGGTTTTGGACAGGTTCTGTTGGCTGACAGGTATTGCAAATGAGTATGTCATTCTCTTCTCACTGCCTTCTGATAGTTTTTTTTAATCCTGATAGTCATCACTTCCTTACCAAATCTTCCTCCCTCTTCTCTCTCAAAAAACCCCAAAATCAAACCAAACCAACAAACAAAACCCAACCTGCCCCCCCCCAAAAAACCACCAAAAAGCTGCAACTAAATTAAACATTGCATTCCTATATGCTAAACTCTGAACAAAATGGTAAATCTGTTTAGTCCGTATGTCCCTTCCTTATAAACTGAAAGTTCCCTATTTCTGTTTATTTTTACATTAATAGAAACCTATTGCTGCATTTTAATTTCCAGAATGATAACAAGACTCAATGTGCTTTTAGCTTCAAACAGAGACAGAGAAGAGTCTTTGCTTTCCAAAAAGCTTGTACTGGACATAGGAGATGTATATTGAATAGAATCACTATTTGCTGTGTTATCATGTTTAAGTGTCTCTATTAGTTTATGACATTTATTGCAGTGAAAATATTAATAACTCAATTTAGAACATTTCTACACATTATATATATTTGAAATCATTTGAGTTCTGCACTTTGGAGAGGCGTCTGGCTAGTGGCAGGGGAATATTTTGTCCATTTTACAACTGGAGAAGGTGAGGAATACTGGTGCAAATTCCACTTGCAGAGCTGAAAGTAGAGAGGACCAGGAGCATACACCTAGGAAAAGGAGTGCTCCGCATATCAGAAGTGAAAGCAAGGCAAAGATCAGTTTGGACCCAGAAGTTTTCTTTCTTTAATGGATATGAAGGTCCTAAAGCCTTGTTTCATATTTGTTTGTGCATATAAAAAAATTATAAGGTGTTACCCTTTGAAAGTTTTTGTTTTAAAAATAGATTTGCAAGGTTTGGTTCTTACAGCAGATATTTTGAAGATTTATAAATTTACTGTGATCTTAATAGAGTCATAAATATAGAAACAATAAAATATGCAAATAAATTACTCTTTAACAAATTTAATAGAATACCTTCCCATTGAAAAAGAGTTTATAACCCATTTCAACTGTGAGTATGCAAATTAAATGGATTTGGTTATGAAAATATGTGTGATTACTTTTTGCTTTTTGCAAGCCGACACTTTTAACATCTCTTGGCCATTGTAATTTTTCAAGCCAATATTATGAGGATGAAAAGCATAGCAAACTGACAGCAAGTTGTTGTTTTGTTAGAGTTCATTTTTTTGTAAGCAATGCTAATATTGCTGCCTGACTTCCATTTAAAAACAGGATTTTCCTGTGACAGATTTAGTGTGACAGTTGAGGAAGGAACGTAACAGAAATGATAAATGCAAACTGGGCTCAACATGCGCTCAATTTAAAATGACAGCCAACAGTGTAAGCGCTTCCCACAGTGCACGTGGATCATAAATCTTTAGTTGTCAAAATAAACCATGTTCTCTTAAAACATGCGTACATGTTCTCTCGTGAGAAGAGAGGACCTGAGAAGTAATACTACAGACTATTGTCTAGAACAGCTTCTTTTAAGAGCAGAAGTGTGTCATAGGTAAGGTTCCCTCAGAGAATTTACAGTTGGGATAATGTCCATTCTAAAGTAAGACAGGTCCTCGCCATTCAAGCAAGAAGAGCTATGCTATGCAACCATGATTCAGTCCTTAATTTAATCTTTGTCTTGTTTTTTCTCTTGTGTCTCTCTTTTCTCATCAAGAATAGTGAATCTTTTGAAATCAATCAATCAATCAACGCTAAACTAATCTACCAAGAAAACAGCCTGCAAATTTAGCCAGTCCTCTTCATGGAAGGGCAGAAATAGAACTTTTTAGCAGCAGATTCATAACAACTCTGTACTTTCTTCATGTACTCTGATAGAGGCTTTTGTGCAAGCTTTGCAGGCTTTGAACAATATGTATAAAAATAATCCTGCTTTTGGATTCTCGATAGTACACCCAACCTCTGCACACAACTTGTTCTCTCAGCCCTCCCTATCACATGCAGTTCCTCTGCATCTCTGACTAACTCAGCTTTTCCTGCTGGCAGGGTTGGCTGAAAAGACCCATACACCTACTCTCACACTCCCATCCATACTTAGGCCTGGCAAGAAATGTGAAGTTCTCCAAGAACCATAAGGAGATGCTGAAACTTGCCTGAGAATGAGATTGTTGCCTTATGGCTTCAGTCAGAACATTTTTTGAGGGGGTGTGGATTGCCAAGGGGGGGGTTGTGAGCAATGTCAAAGCTAGACATAGAAATAAAATAGGAGGTAAAAGTCATGCTATACTAATCAGCAATCCATTCAGCTTGACGAAACATCAAGAAGCTAAGTCGAGCATATTGCCTGAGAGAGCCAGAAGTGGATAGCTAATAAAACACCTCCCAGAGCCACAAGTGTCTGATTCAGATTGTGAAGCCACAGATTCCTTCTTTAAAATACTTACTGTTTATTTTGCTCAATGGCCCTGACAATCCCAAAGGCCTCTTAAAACTAAAGAACTTGAAGGGAAACAAGTTGCTCCCTGTTCATGCTGGCTCATGACTTACATCCTCAGCAAATAAAACACCATTCTTTTTGGAATACTTAGGCCTCTGCTCAGTGGGGACAAGAGCAGCAGCACACTGGGGTGGTGAGTGCCAGCTATGATTGGGTTCTGCATAAAGAAAATTTTATATCTCGAGCATACAAACCCTTCCAGTGCAAAATGTGTTTTCCTGCAAAGCAGAAAGGAATGGATGCATTTAAATAAGGAGGAAGAAAAAGTGTGAAGAGAAAATTTAGATTTATTTCACTTACACTACAGCAGAACTCCACTGTTAAGTGTAGAGCTCTGTGAGCTTGTACTGAGTGTCTTAGTCAAGTTCCTTTAGCAGAAAGGGCCTATGAAGGACTCTAATCTCCCACATAAATATATTAATTCCTTTGAATCAGGTAATAACTTTGTGGTTGAAAAAAAGATGTGTGTAGCTTATTCCTGAGTTATGAATAGTAGTAATCTTTTTAGCAGATGGGAAGTTTTAGCGAGTCCTGAAATAATTACAGGATAAAACCTTCACATTCTGTATGAGTGTTTGATTAATTATGCAGCTCTGACCAAAATAAAAAACCAAACCAGAGCAAACCAAGAAAAGTGCTTTTTTTTCATTACAAGTTTCAATCACAAAGAGAAAGAGAATGAATTTGCTGAAATTTCAAATCCTAAAACCTGAATTTTTGGTCACTGGGGGGAAAGATAATCATATTACTACTTAAATTTTTACATGGATGGTTTCCTCCTGCTCCTAAATAAAGGTACACCATGGTGTTCACAGCACATCTAAAAATCTGTAAATTAATAGCTTTGGGTGTTTGACTTTAGGTGCAGGTTTTAAAACGTTTGTGATATTGTGTAGTAATATCCTTGAGAGCAAGGATTAGGATGTTTATGTTCTCACCTTCAATCTCCTACTTCACACTTGGGGGTTGCAGTGAATACAATCTGCCTCCCTTGTGGATATGAGAAGTTAATCCCTAGTACTTTTGGCTATTCATACATCTGATAGATACTTTCTAAAACTGTTATTAAAAATATCTACTCAAGGCTCCAGGTGATGAAGGCATTGCACGTGCAGAGTTCTTCCAGTTTGTAAACATTAATCTTCACAGTGACTCAGTTCCCTAAGACATATTGACCAGTAAAGGTCATAAAACTAAGCTGAATTTGGAGCCAAAATGTGACATTGACACTTAGGTCACACTTCCACTGATTTCAACAGGAAATTTGGCTATTGGAGCTTGACTTCTAAACTTGCCTTTCCTTTTGTCTTTACCAACAGTAGTTGCACCATTTTATTACATTTAATTGCAGATATAAATAATATCAATTAGCTCTCTAACTGCTTGACTGTATCACCCAACCAAATAATGTGTCTCTACTAGTATTAATACCTGTAATTAATAATGTGTGATTTCTTGACCACAAAACAACAGACTTTTAAGAATTGTCTTGAGTGACTATTCTGAATTACTTGCATGGTATCCTTTATCACCCTTTTTTCTCACCAAATCTTCACACTATCTAACTTTCATGAGGAGCATCAGTGAATTAATTTTTCATTTTCTCAAATGGCATTTAACACAGAAAGAATCCAAAATTGAATTTTGAGACTACTCTAAAAAACTCAAGTATTCTCTTTTAATTTTTTTTCTTTTGTATTTCTGTAGAAAAGTTCAGTCTGATGTTGGTCTTTCTTTTGTTAAAATACAGTTTCCAGGGCAAAAAGAACATATATTGAATTTCCTACCTGTACTAAGCTATGGGCTTTCAGGACAAAAATAAGTGTTGAATTACAGTAATATAAGAAGAGCAGAATAATTAAATGAGAATAATACATTAATACTTCTATGTTTATCCTCCAGATCATGCAGACCAATTATGTTTCCTAAATCACAGGGGACCATGGACATACTATTAAAGGAATAATTCTTTTCCATTTGCTCCACTGTCTATTTGCAGCTTTAATAATCTGTACAGGGTACATAGAAGTCTTTATTATACCTACAAGACTATTTTCTTCCCAGACCATTTAAATAGTAGCACTAGTAATGCAAAAAACTTACTTTCTGCTGCTTGTTAATTATCTGTACTCTTGAGAAACACCTAAACAATAACATTTCTGCTTTAGATGCTGCCTTTTGACATCTTATCACAATGACATCAATGTTAAAGCATGTGGATATTACTACTTTAGTACAAATGTCTTCTGCATTGAATAGTCTAAGAGAAAGTACGTGTGTTTGGTAAACATTTAACAATTACCTGAAATATTTCTTATATAGAAATAAACAAAGGGAATGCAGAAATCTCTGATGACTTGTAACAGCAACCACACTGCACAGCCTCAGAGGCCCTACTGTATTTTTCATGTGTAAAAGTAATGACAATCGGGGCCCGTTCCTTAGTTCTGCCCTTAAATGATACTATGCAGTGTGAGGGACTGAGCTGGGGAACACGACTGTACTGCTCCCCATCTGTCGTGAGACAGATTCGTACACCTTTTCTTCCAAGCTGATCTATAAGTGGGGTCCCCAAAGCAGCCTGGGTGCCTGCCACACCATTTCAAGAGCTACAGAGCTTTAAAGAAATTGTCTTAATTTTAATTCCATTATCTGCCAGCAAAGGAGTTGAGCCTTACTGACCAAATTCTTCCTACATAAGGTTATTTCCAATATCTCAGATGAGGTGAGAAAGGCAGTTTCTGAGAGGAAGGATCTCATGGATTCCTGAGTCTCAGCTAGCTTCAGTATCTAAATTTAGGTTAACCAGTCTCAAACTGAGGAGGTCAATGCGTTAATGCCCTTCCAGAGGATGTGAGTCTTGTCACACATTAAAGCTTTCAGCTTTTGCTGGTACCTCGTTAAGATGAGAGCTAAGTTGATGTAATCAATTAGTGTGACTCACTAATGGCTAAACTATGTCAATACATGCCCAGTTTTAAGAAGTCCCATTTTCACCTGAAGCTGGGGCATGCTAAGTGAACACAAGTGTGGACTTAGCTGATGGACACAAATAATTTAAAAAATGTTGCCTCTAACTCAGACATGTTTAATTCTGTTTGTACCTCATCCTTGATCTCTCTACACCAAACCATTATTCAGACTGATTCTTTCAGCTCATCTCCAGCTCTAGTTTCTTCTTAATAGCTCTCAGAAGAAGAGAAAAAAAAAATTGTGAGAACAAACATTTATTTTCTCAGTGGGAAGGACATGAAGTAAGAAAGACATCAATCACTACCACTTTCTCTTCTTTACCTGGGAGTTATTTCTTCACTTGTACATACTTATAAAGTTGAATGTTGCTGCAGGCGATGTGAGATGGGAGCCCTGATTGTCATGCTCCACCCATTGACCGTACAGCAACAAACCAAAAGAAAGTCCTTCATCTTGTTCTTTGCTACTCTCGTACTATGGCACATTGTCACCCCCTTTGTAAACCATGAAAGAGATCATAGAAGGAGAACAAGGCAGTCTTGAAAGAATCTCTTCTCGCTTTCTTGTGTTTCAAAGGATACACGATTTTTCTTCGAAATAAAGAGATGTAACTGCAGCTCTTTCTAATACTTCTTCCCTGCCTCCCTTAGAAGGGGAAGCAGAAACTAAAGCTTTAGATATTATTTTGACTGCAGTTTAAAACATCTTCAGTGTATTTGGTCCGAACTATTTCTGCCAGTAAACATACACATTAGACAAATAATATCCTAAATTTAAATATGCCTAAACTGCCTAAAATTGAATGCATGTGCTAACGCCAGGGCCCTGCAGCTCATGCTGATGAGACCTTTCTGTGGCCAAGACCAATGGGAGCCAAGCCCCCACCATGTATAAAAGAAGCCCTTAGGGAGTGCTGGTGACCGTGAGTGCTGGTGACCAGGAGTGCTGCCAGCAAGGGTATGGTGTGGCAGCTCGGGCAGCAGTTCACGGGGAAAGGTGCGCAGGAAGGATGCTGAAGGCCTGCCAGCTCAGCCAGAGAGCAGTGGCATGCAGCCCGCAGAAAGCCATGACCTCTCTGAACTCTGCACCCTCCCTGACTGACACAGTTGCCCAGGGACAGCTCTAGGGGCAGCTTGCTGACACCCAGGTGTCAGCTGCTGGGTGTGCTTAGAGGATCAGGAACACAAGCAGTGCTCTCCTCTGTCCTTCCTGCTGCAGGGAATGATGAGAGGACAAACAGGAAGAGACAGCAGATCATTAACTGGCTTTCAGCCTGGTGTCACTGGCAGAACTTAGGGGGCTTTTCTGACTGTGGGTCAGTTTACAGGACACCAGGGCTGCTGGATCAGATGGGGTACACCTGTCTCAAAGATGGTCCAAAGCTGCAGTGCAGTGCCTGAGTCCCCGAGTGCTCCAGCCTCATTTCACAATGCTAAGCTGTGTAGAGCCGGGACCATCCATTCCTTTGTGCCTGCCCAGCTCCATGGCTGGACCCTGAGGTGCTACAATGGGCAAGGTTAACAGGTGGACTGTGGCAAGTGTATTTCTTTCTTGCCTATAAAATATTCCATACTGATAAACCTTGAAGTCATCAAATAATTGAATCAGGAAAAATATGTCTCCTCATAATTCTCCTCTCTTTCTGGGATGTCCTGGTGTAGCTGTAGGATGTTATAAATTTGGGATCATAGTTTTGTAGCATAAGAAAAATAATTCTCCAAATATTCTCTGGTGTGATGGAAATATAGAAGAACGGGCATTGATCAGCTCACTGCCATTGTATCAATCTTTTTTTATCCCATGTTAAAACACTGCATCTAAAATGAAATGAAGGGCCTATAGAGACTATTCCTAACGAACGACAAATTTAAAGATTGCCTTTATTATTTCTTTAATCTTTAAAGTGCAAACAGATACAATGTTTTTCAGACTGTTTTAAGGTATGCTAGTCTGATCTAAATGCTAAACATACTGTTTTAGAGACAATTTTTGTCTCATATTTAATCCCTTATGTTTCTGTCACTGCCACTGATATGAGTTGGTTTACTGTGTTTGTAGTCAGGACTACTGCTTAGTGAATTACAAATATATCCAGTTATGGCAAGGTAAGATTTCCCTGATGTATATTATCGTGTTTGTCCACTGAGTTCACATTCCTGCTGCCAGAAGGGAGAGCTGCACTATGAAAAAAGCACCCTTTGTAAATATCCACTTCATGTTTATGTTTTTGATTTTTGGTGTTCTTCAGATAGGAAGCTGTGAAATACTTGGCACACTATACCATTTTTATTTCTTATAAAATATGGAAGGGATTTTACTGGGAAAGTGAGCTGACCCCAGTGTAGTAAATTTGATTGCACAACTGGTAATATATTCTCTATTACTTCAGTCTTGGGTGTCTACTGAGCAGAGGTTTTTAAAACACTGACCATGTAGAAGGCTTGATACATTCTTGGTGCGTATGACTGGAAAGAGTATATGGCCAGCAAGCTAATTTCCTTAGATCTTCTCAGAAGGGACAGGCAACTGCACTAAATTACTGCTTGCTTCCTGCTCATTAACAGGAGTTCTTGTCTGGTACCTGGTACTATGTACTCTTTGCATGCCTTTATATTCATATTTTACCCACTATATCCTATAACAGTATTTCCCTCAAAATATGTCTTTTACAAACTCACCTCAAGTTTCCTGCTACCCCTTCTCAAAGGGTCAGCTGATGACCTTTGTATGATATCTGCCAGGAATGTGACAGCAATGAAGCGTGCAGTCAGTCTTTAAGATTCTTTGGCTTAAGGGTCGTCACAGAAAACTGAGTGACTCTCAGCAGTGAAGGGGCCTTTTTCAGACTCAAGCGATGAGTTAAACAGATGGCTTTAAATTAACAGAGCTTTGGCAGAGTTGTGGAAGAGAGTAACCCATCCTTTTGTGGAGCTGTCAGAGAGCAGAAAGCAGAGCATCAATTTCCCAGACCACCTCCGTAGCACGCATAGTATGGTCCCGTGCTGTGAGTGGCTGCCAAAAGGAGTTCACTTCCATCTCTGAAAGGCTGTGCTTTTAAAGTCAGGTAAAGCAGTGCCAGAGGTGGCCTTCAATGAAGTGGTATAGACTGACTACATCCACACTCTACCACAGGGTTCTGAGTCTCCGCACTGCCTCTGTAGGATGCTTCTGTGGCACTATGATCCTATGATGCTCTGCTTGTTGTCTGGGTATATATTTCAGGAGTTTTTGTAATTCAGTCTCAGAAATAATGCTGAAGCTATAACCAGACTGTCAAACTGGTTTATGGTGATTGTTTCCAAAGCATGGAACTGGAGGTATTTAGATAGTGCTGGGGGACTGTGGAGGGGTGCAAATCTGTCTTGTCTACGCTGCATTTGCAATGGTCTGTGGCACACACTGGCCCTTACACTGGATGCAGGGATTGCCTCAGAGTGTGCTAGTTGCAGCCTAAGATGTTCCTCTGAGTGTCACCCAACACCAAGGCAACAGTGTGCACTCAGTTAAGCAGTAGGGATGAATAAAGATGATTCTCCCACATTCTATTTTATTTAGCTGTATAGTCAGAGGAGTCCAACTGCTGAGTTGTTGCCCCCTTAGCGCAGTCTGCTTCCAGATCTAGGCAAACCTACCTCAGCATCACTATCATCAGTTTTTTCTACAGAGGTCACACTGGGATTCCTGTACGAAGCTGCTCATGGCTGCAGTGCACCAGGTCCTGCTGACACTGTGTACTGCTTTGTTTGCCCCTGCCTTGCTGATAGCCTGCAGCTGCTTAAGGCGGTTCTCAATTTTATTCCTGTTTGGTGATACAAGCAGTCCACACAAACCACACATCACAGAAGTAAGACATATTTGGCATCATTTCCTTCTTCTCAAATAGCCTGTTTGCCCAGAGTGGGGTCATCCGAGTGAGGCAGATTCAAACATTTGCTTAATGCACAAAGATGCCCTTGCTGTTTGTCTCAATTCAGTTTTATTCCTGTCTTTAAACAGAGTAATAGTAATGCACCGGAATGCTATAAAACCTACATACCCATGAGAGTACCCTTAGATTGATTCAGCTCCTGTGCCCTCCAGCAGATATCTTATGAGTTTTATTCACCTTCACTCTATCTTTCTAAAGGGAGTTTCCTTTTTCTGTCCTTCTTGCTTGTCTGCATGCCTCCAATTTTGTATACCATACCAAAAATTCTTTAAAAAACGCACACCTCACATTTCCTATGAACATAAATTTCCTCTGAGATTAACACATTTTTGAACAAAGCATCAATTCAGCTGAAGATTGTATGAATTCTTGTTGCCTTTTCAAATTAAATGAAAATATTTACAACATTTTATGATAACGGAGAGGTGACACATTCCTGTTTCATCCTGATTCAAATATTTGCTGTATTGTGATTAGGCCTCCTGGCTCCATGAGGTTTGCTGGGTACTCTTTACAAGTTCTGCTGGCAAGTTTTCTTGTACAGCATCTGACCTCTGTGGGAGTTCTTGTGATATTTGCATTGCTCAAACAAAAGAATTTTCATTATCTTCACCCTTAGAATGCCTGCCTTAATTAACATGGTACCCAAAAAACTAGGCTTGCCAGTTTCTGCTATTCGCATTTTTGTTTTCCAATAGGTATGGAGATTTTTGTCCCAGGATCTCAATTTTTTAAGAAGTTGGGAACAAAAGTGAGAAAACAGAGGGAATTCCCCTCTGAGTACATATAATTTTCCAGATAATAGCAGAGGCTTGACATTTTTCATAATCACTGTACCTTGCACAGATATTAAAACTTTGAATGGTCCCATGCAGTGCAAAAATTATACCCCAGTCTTGCTCCTATGTTCCAAATTTCAGTTAAAACCTTTTATATGGAGCCCATGCAACCCTATCATCAAAGCTGAAAAGGAAAACTCTTAATCACATATATGATTTTAAAAAATATTAGAAATTAATTTCCATTGATTCAGAACTCCTTTGTAAATTACTGGTTCAGGTTAAAAAACAGATTTTCCATTAAATCTGGATTTGTGCAAAATCAAGATTAAAAAGGAGGTTTTAAAATGCTTTAGAATTCCACATTATTTAAGAATATTTTAGTAGCATCTCTATTGAACAGTGACCTTCTATTATTCTGCATTTTAGGCTCAGAGAGCCCTTCTATTAATGTGTTGACTACTAAAAGAATTATTTATTGTGAATTTTTCTTGTTGTAAATATTATATGTTTGCTATGTTCTTGCTAGCTACTTCAGCTTGTTTTGTTTTGATGGGGATTTCAGTGTTAGGTGTGAGGGGAGGGAGTGATTTATTTTTCAAAATGAGCTTCTAAAAGAAATCTGTTGTATTACAATTGATAACTACAATAATTAGGCAAATGGATGGAGAAATTAATGAGTTGTCATTGTCTTAAAGAATAAAAAATGTTACTAAAACACGCACACTTAAAAGGATGAAAGGAGCCTGCTAGGAGGTTTACTTTCAGGAAACAAGAGATTCATAAACTAAATAAATTAGTTTTCATTCTTAGTGGGCATATTTCTTCTCATCATTGTCGTGGTAAATGCAACATGAAGCCAGTAAAGAGAGACCCAAGAACTGGTAAAGCCAGGAAAATGCTTTTTAGAGATTTTTGAGTCAGAGGCTTGAGTGTATCCAAAACCAGATGCAGACTTTAATAGGCAAATTATAATTAGGCTTGCATGAGTGCTTGAGGCATGCCTGTTTGGTCCCATGCCTTTTCCCTGTACCTGTATGAAAGATGATCACTGTCTGTCCCAGCAGCCCCAGAGCAACAGTGGGAAAGAGATGGTGGCCAAAAATTCTGCTTGATGTAATAGAGGAAGGGTGGGCTGCAGCTCTGTCTTATATAAGATCGGTTGTGGGATTCAAGCTGTCAGACAGTCTTGTCATCCAAAGTATGTCAAACTTGCTACTTTCACTTCAACTTTCCCAGTGAGTCAGAGTTTATCTGACATCCCCCACTGATGGTCAGAGTCTGACTTATAGCAGACTGTGTTAAGTCACCATAAAATCCCATGTAAGTCTTTCACCAGCCATAGTGCCATAGCTTGCCAGACAAGCTTTGAACAAGGATTTTTATTTTCAAACTTATATTAATGCCCATAAAACAAGGTCAACAGAAATCACTGCATTTCTAGAAAGAGCACTGCTCATTACCACTAATCACAAAAATGAATAATCTGCAAGCTGCCTGCATTTACAACTGCCTTGCTTAGCTTATTGGATGGAACTGTGCCTGCTCATGTATTGTTTAGATGTAGTATAGGGAAGAGGTGTCAGAAAAAATTATTTTACCAGGATAATTTAAATAGAACAACAACTGTTATCTTGTTAGCAATAATTTCCCTTTTGGTGACTGAACAAGAAAGCATTATTCTCCCATCATCTTTCCAGCCTGCTGGCACCTGCTCCCCGCTTCAGCATCAGGAAGTTTAGTCAGTCACGCTCCTGGACTGCTGTCTCTGATATGGGGCCCATTCTTGCCAGGGATACCAGAACACCAAGAACGGGTTTCTATCTAACTCAAATTGTAATTCTTGTTTTGATTTCAAAGACTAGGAAAGTACAGAAGAGGAAATGCTTCCTAGACAGCAGTTTGGGGTTTTTTCCTCTTCTGTCTCTTGCTGGAGCTAATTGTCCCCAAGTACTTCATCCTTTCAACTGGACAAAATGTTCTGAACTTTTTGTATTAAGGTTTTTGGATCTTCTGTAAGACCTATCTAGAAGGGAGTTTCTGAAAAAAGCCTAAGCATACCCATTGCCTCTGTTTCTAAGTGCTCTGAATCAGTTATGAGGGATACACTGATTGTCTGCTTTCAAAGGGGTCAAATAATTGCAAGAATTTGAGTTAATTAGCCCTTTCTCTCTGTTTTCTTTTTTTTTTGCTTTTCAACTAAGTCAGAACTGTAAACATGAAAATAAATAATTCTTGCTCAGTTTCTCATCATAGTGTAACACAGTCCAAACCACTTCTCAACTCCCACTCAACATTCAGAAAACAGAGCATCTCACATGGAGCACCTGCCATCTTGCAGAATAGTGCCATATGTGATTATCTACAAGATTTATGTAGCGTTATAACACCAAACTTAAGACACAGAGGAATGTTTCCCCTTACTGGGGGCTCTGGTTAGACACTGAATAAAAATTGTGCAGGTATCTCCATGATCCCTTTTTTTGTCTTGCCTCTTATTTTAAACACTGAAAAAGCATAAGATCTGTCAGAAAAAGTAAGACTGCAATTAGGTTAAAATACTTCAGTAGAGATATTAATTATTGCAGTGCACTACCATTGCTTTGGTTTTGCCTTCATAATCCAATCATATGTCTTGAAAATGTCATTTGTTTAGTCATTTTAAGTATGCTCTGATTTCAAAACCAAATTGTGGATTTTTATTTTCTGTATCTCAGAAAATATGTTAAGAATATTTTGGCAAGTTAGCTTCCATTTCAGTTAACAAATTTGTCCATTAAGTACTCAGGCATCAAGTTTATGGTCAAAGCCCATCTAATGGAGTTTTGTAAACTTTTAAAGAAGATCCAGAGAGAGGGCAGTATGTATTTGTTCCATAAACTGCAGGAGTAAATGTTCTAAACTATATGTATTTAAAGAGCTGACTGAAATGCAGGAAAATTCATGACATTTTCCTATGAATCATTTGATTTGTTGTTGTTATGTTGGAGAAAAAAAAAAGCCCTACTAGATTTTTTTTAACTGTAGCTGCCACCAAAAAAGACTTTTAAGGAGAATTCATTAAAGTTTTTCCTTACATTTATTCTAAAGAAAGTTACAGAAATAATGCTGCTATACTTAGTGGGGATAATAAGAATGAATAGTACTATTCACAATAATCTTCATATCTATCGTGCATTAGCATATGAACAATAGATATCTAATATTTTCAGCTACTTTCTTTATTCTCTCTCTCCTCTTTGTATATGAGAAATGCCAGTGTTTTGAGTTTTAACATCTCAGCTGACTGTGATGACTAGCCAAATACTGATATAACTAATCTGAAATATTTTAGAGTTCTGGAAGTCAGATGTGTCTTCCAACTGACCAACTGGAGAATTCCTTGGAGAGTGGTTGTGAAACAACCCCAGAAGACTAATTAATTAAAATAATTTAAAAATAGAAGATAGGCACAGCCTTTGCTGTAGTCCCAAAGATACAGTAATTTATCAAGTTGAAGCAGTGTTAACAGGGACCTGAGTTAATTGATTGAAATGAACAAGACTTCACATGCATCTTGAAATTTTAGCATAATTCTCTAGTGTTACTCATCTTGGTGACAGAAAAGAACTTTCCTGATGTTCTGCTGCTAATAAATACTATTTAATTCATCTACAATTATTGCTGGTAGAATGCTCTGTTTCTAAATTTAAACAGCTTAAGCAGATGTCCCAAGCACGAAGGAAGACCTGCTCAAATATTCTGAGATGAGAAGTCCCAAATGTGCAGCTGCACAGATTCCATATCTCAGGAAGAGGAAAATAGTACAAATTGGTCTTTGAAGGAATGGAAAAGTAATGTGGCCCCTGACCTGCAAACAGAACAATGCTTTTGATTTTGATGACAATTTTAATGATATTTGTGCTAACACTTCTTTCACTCTGCTTGAGACTTGTCCAGGCTCACTCCCATAAGCCTACAAGAGCACAGGGCTTGTAAGAGAAAGAGAATTAACAAAATGGAAATCTGTAAACTACATCAGTGCCAAATTGAACTGGTAGGTGGCAACATGAATCCAGTCTTGCGTATTACAGAGGAGGTGAGAAAGGCAGCACAGTTTCTTTAATCTCACGCTTTCTCTTCCTGCTCGTAGGAAGATCCCAAGTGGCTTTCTCACAAAAAGACATCCAGCTCTTTCTAAGTGGTTTCTATTTTTTTTCTTGGGAATGAGGAAAGTGGGAGGAAAGAATACAGCATTGTTCTGCATGGACTGTAATTTTTTCAGAAAAACTGTTTCACCTCATAAAACATAGTGTCTTCGAGTCTAAAACATTTTGTGGAAATATACCAGTCTAGAGGTCCCTCAGGATCCCTAGGAGGGAAATAAATTTTCAGAGGAGGTGAATTATCCTCCCAAGAGACAAGGGGCAAGTTCCAAAGGGAAATTTATATGCTGCAATGCTCAGTGCTTCAGCTGTTGGTGGCCTGGTGCCAGTCCCAGGTGTAGGGCAGCTTCAGGAGTGGCATTTGCACCACTGGCTCAGCCACATATGCCTTGTACTGAATGTACTGAACACAGGGAGCTGGGGATGCTGAGGAGGTGGGAGTAAGCCACTAAAGTTGCTGGGAAGGCATGTTTCTGAAGGCATGCAATTCTTTAGGATACAGGTGAAGTGTCTCACCTATTTTTCCCTAATGTCAAAATGTTCAAAATGCTATTTTTATTAACCAATTTCATCTCCATGAGGGTGCAGGAAGAGTAGACTTCTTGAGTTAGACTTTATGTAACATGAAACAATTTCAAACAGATGATCTTCAGCAATAAAACCTATATCTATGTGTTGCATAGTCTCTGGGTGACCACTGGGTACCCACCTATCTGCTCTATCATTCCCCTTCCTCAACTGGAGGAGGAAGAAGATGTGATGAGAGCATCATGGCCTGAACCATAGAAACCAAGTACAATCTGCCATGCCAAAACTAGAGGAGGAAAGAGAGGGGCAGGTAAAAAAATATAAAATAAAAAAAAGGAACAAAATAAAATAAAGAAAAAACTAAACAAATAAGAAAAACAAAGAAACAAAAAAAGACAACCAATGCATCAAATCTGTGGCAGGCAACAACCACTCATTTGCCCATCTGCTCTGACTGGTGAAAGTTGAGGGCCTGGAAAGGATGAACAACTGAAGCTCTGCCTTCCAGCATAAATTCTCTTGTGTTCTTTCAATCTACTCCACTAAGTTGCTGTATTCCTCTCTGCTGGCATGGCTGAGGCATGCAAAGGAGGAGGTGATTCATCAGCGACATGCACAGAAAGTGCACAGGGAGGAGTGGCTGTGCCACAGCGTAAATACACTCCCCTGTGCTCCCCACAGAGCTGGGTGCCCCAGCTGCCCACAGTACCCAGCTCACCTCCCCAGCTCTGCCCTGCTGCCTCAGACTGCTCAAGGAATGTCCTGTCTCTGGTGTTGGTTTGGAGTTAGGTGATGGCTGAGGGCACTTTCATGGGGACCAGGATGGTCCACATACAGGATTGCCTGGCCAAGCAGACACATCCACTGACAACATCTGTCTGAAAAGGAACAAGCCAGGTTTGGATGGGGCTTTGAGCAACCTGTTCTAGAGGAAGGTGTCGTTCCCACGGCAGGGCATTTGGAACAAGGTGATCTTTAAGATCCCTTGCAAACCAAACCAAACCAAACCATTCTTTGATTCTATGATCCTATAAACACTTCTCACTCTGAAAGCATCTGTATCAATCAGATCCTGAGCTCTGAGGTGAGGGTGGGAGTGAATGTGTATTAGGAATTTATGTTCACTTCTGTCAGTAGCTTCTACATCAACAGTTTGGCATTAGAAATCCAGGTTCAATTAGTGAATAACCTGCCAATCACATTTGCAAAATGCACTGGAGGTACTTTTAAATTTTTGCATTCTTGAAGAACTTGTGATCTTTTTCACATATCTTTTAGCCTATCTTTCTCTTATCACTTGAATAAAAGAAGTGGGAGGATGAAAAAGAGAACAGCAAGGGCTCGAGAATCTTGTTATAAATATACAGAACATCATCTGTAGGTGGTGATATAAAAAATTACAAGAAATGTTCCTCTCTGTTACTGTATATAGATATGCCTGGTCAAAGTCTACCACTACAAACACCAGGAATATAACCATATTGTTGAACGTCATTATCCTGATTTCTCCAGTAGCTTCATTAGTAAGTCTGACTTTGAATTCCTTAAGTCTTTCTGAGTGTTTTTGGCTGTCCCAAGAATTAATTTATCAGTCACTGGCTTTTGCAATCACACGCTCATTCCAGCTAAAAATGCACTGGGAAGTTGTTTGAGTTACTTTATCTGTACTTTAGTTCTTCTCTGGGTGTCAGTCGGATGTCAACATGAATTGTGATCTGTTGTTTGCTTTAAATGCAGTCACCTGGATGGTTTTGGTCTCATTCTTCCCTCCAGCTTTTCAGAGCATTGAAAAATTTCCACACTTTGTTTCTTATTTTTGGGAATTTCTGTCCTGCTTCTTTCTTTCTCCTCACTAGTTTGGCACCATTCTATTTTCAGAAGAAAAGTTAGAACTAAGAAATCAACCCTTCAAACAACATTTCTCTAGAACATCAAGTAAGAATCAGAAAAAAATTATAAAAGCATGCTACCAGTGCTGAAATATTCATATATCAGTTCATATAAAACAAACCTTTTTCTATCACTTTAAGATTATCCAAGACAATATAGGACTGTCTGGAAAGACATTTTCACAATGAGGTATTGATTTTGAGAAAGATTTTGCAACAGAAATTTTTATGAGATCCAAGGTAGTCCTGTCACTTCTGATGGCAGATTGGAATAGAGATCTGAAATTAAAACGTGGTATTGATCTAAAAGAGATGTCTTTAGTAGGGTGCCATTTTTTAACCAAAAAGATTGTGTATTGTTCCAATGCAAAACATAAACCCATTTCCAAACCTTAAGAGCTCATAAAATTGCCAGACTGTTAGTTGTTAATGAGTTACATGTCAAGAGGGACTTGTGATTCTGAAGGTTAGATGGTTTTTTTACTCATTTTTTCCTAACAGAATGCTCTTTCTGAAGAGGGGAATCCCGGAATGGCAAGAAGCAGTGGTGTCATCTCTGTCACATTGTTTACAGAAAATGGCTGGCAATGCATCATCCTTGTTCTCAAAGCAATGGCACCTTGAAGGCAGTGGAAGATTACTTCATCTCCTAAAAGCACCCTGACGTTCAAGGCTGGCTACAAGCCCGGGCAAAGCATGATGCTCCCCAGGAGAACAGACTGTTGGGATATCAGCACAGCGTAGGCACTGCTTCCTATTTCTCACATTTCCAAACGCTGGGAAGCCAGGCTGGCTGCTGCCATGGCCCCTGAAAATACATGGAGTGTGCAAAATAGGCTGTCCGAGGAGGCTTTGGACACAGGATGGGAGCACACTCTTTGCACAGCACCAGCAATTGTTGTGTCTACATTCCTGCAGGTGTCTGGAAAGAGCAGGACCAGCAAGCTGGATTTCTCAGGGCACTCACATTCACACTGGCTTCCCCAGCTTTTCCTGTGCCAGGAGCAGGAACATCATGGCTTTGCTTTAGTTCAATGAAATTCAACTTACTGTGCTTTCCTGAGAAGCCTTAGGCAGCTCTGATAAAGACCTAACTTCATCATTAGGGACAAAAAACTTTGGTGGGCTGACCCCAGCTAGCAGCTAAGCCTCTACCTGTTTGCTTGCTCACTCCCCCACAGCACAATGGGGGAGAGAATCGCAGGGCAAAAGTGTGGAAAACTCACAGGTTGAAACAAAAACAGTTTGGTAAATGAAGAAAAATAACAAAAACAAAAGCAAGTGATGCAAAGGCAACCTCTTACCAGCCCTCACCAGCAGACTGGTGCCCAGCCAGTCTCAGAGCAAGGGCTGCTTTCCCAGGCTGTAATCCTGAGCACAGTGCTATAGGGGATGGAGCATCTCTGGTCAGTTCAGGTCATGCATCCGGACTGAGTCTCCTCCCAAATGCACCCTCAGCCTACAGCAGTTAAACCACTGATACACTGTCAACACTGCTCTGGTCACAAATCTAAAAGATATCACACCATGCACTGCTATGAAGGCAATTCCTTCCCAGCACACTTAGGAGCAGCACTGGGAATTTTCAGGGAGACATTTATCAAGGCTAGTAAGTAGAAAAAAGGTAGTTTAGGGCAAAAGCTTATAAGGGGGTTAAAATAAAGTTGCCACATAGATTCATGCTTCAATGTGGTTTTTACCACATATGGCAACACTGAGTCCTTTTTATGGTTCAGAATATCACAAAGCATTTTCACAAACCTGTTTCCTTTGTAAAGCTTGAATGCACTGAAATATACTTTTGCTAGCAGCTGGGAATTGAAATAGCAAGGACCAAAACTTACGAGCTTAATTTTGTGTTCAAAATAATTATGTTTCTGTCTTTGCAAATATTTATTTTTTTCCCTTACTGATACAGCAGGGTTTATGTCCTGTTTATTTGAAAAATGAAAATATTCTCTCTAATGAAGGTCCATTTGCTTTTACTTTTGCATGTGGTTATTTTAAATTTTTAAATTTCTATATATTTTTGATCAATATGATAAAACATTTGGAAAAATTATTTTTTCTCACTCCTGAGATTTTTGGATTAGTGTTTTACTTCGGGTTTACATCTGCTCCAAAATACTGGAAGATGTACTGTGCACATACCTCATGGTAAATAAATGAATAAACTCTTTGCATCAGGCACTTAACATCACAACAACCCACTCCCTTGTCTCTTGAAAAATTCACCAATAGCATCACGGTCATTGTTAGTTGTTACTTCCCAGTAAATATTTAAGAAGGGTGCTGAAAAAAAAATTCTGACTTTTCTTACATAAAGGTTTTAAAAAATTCCAAAGCCCCCAAGAGACATTAGCCCCTGTATTTGAAGCCTGTGTAGGTGGCATTACTCTCAAAGTAAGGCTTTTATTCTTCAAAATGTGTTTTAGCAGGGGCTCTCTTTGGGGACCATTTTAAGGCAATGAAACCAAGTAAAGCCTTGACAGCAACTTTGCTAAGTATGGATGGGCACATCCCAGGGACGAAGGCAATACTTTCTGTTTAGTCTATCTTTTGAAGCTCTCTCTTCTTCTAATCTTCTGGCAATACTCTAGCTGTCGCCTTTGAGTAAATCTTGCAAAGACTTTTTCCCATAGTAGAAATAAAACCTCGTGTTCCTTAGGAGTGGAGAAATGTATGCAGGTAGGCAGTTAGCAGGAGCTGGCAATCTCCCTGGCTGTGCTGTGCCTCAATTGAGGGATGTTGCATGCTCAGCGACTGTCAGAACAGCTTCTCCTAGGAGCTTTAAATTGCTCTCTTGAAATGCAGTTGCAGGGGCTAGTTGTCTTCTGTTTGAGAATGCAAGCTGAAACAAAGCACCTAGCAGAAGGCAGAGCTAAGCTCACTCCCTCTTAGCTTCAAATCCTAACAGTTATGTGGGGCAGATTTAGCTACACAGAAATGCCACTCATGAGAATTTGAAAAAATTATAATAATTTGAAAAATCTGGATCCTTCCAAACACTTAAAAGTACCTTAAAACTTTGCCTGATTAACACTCTGCTTAGCCAGCCTCTGAAATCTCATCCCAAGTAATTTCATATTTTACCAGAACATAGCTTTGTAGAAATCCCTTGGGGAAAATCCAGCTTTTTATCAGGTCTGTAAGAGTCCACAGAACTTTCCTCTTATGTTTTTGATGACTTCAGCAGAAAAGGTATTTTGCTTCTCTTCTTTTATATAATAAATAACTATTCTTAGGATGTTTAATCTACTTTGCTAATGAAGTTTCAACTGTCTTACTTTGATGAACATGAATAACATATGTTTGTGTTGTTACTTCCTATCTAAGAAACTTTTTATTATTTGTCATACAGTCCAATAGAGCTACTTTTAGTCATCATGAACAACTGAGTTAGCTGTGGAAAAAAAGTATACTTTTAAAAATCTGATAACATGTCAGCATAGAAACATGACGACAGTGTACTGAGAGAGAATTTTTTCATGATTTAGAGCAAAGCCAAAATATCACCTATAGCATCTGCATTATGGAACAAAGCATGTTTATTTATTATGTAAATTCTTCCCATTTAAAGTACCTCTTCAGAATGGCAGTTGCTTGTTTAATACACAGTTATGAGACCTGAACGAGTGCCTCCTCTTTCTATTTGATGTATAGGGCCTCAAAATTACTAGGTTATTGATAAATGTTGTTTTTCACATGAAGATGCAAAGTTCACCGGAATTGCAATTCTAGTGCTGATGGATTTGCTAAATTAGTTTGAAAAAACAAAAAAAACCCCACATCTGTTGACTTTACTTTTTTATTTTCTGGCAATGGGCTCTATGAGTGAAATACTAGTCATAGTCATACTTCATCATATAATGAATTATGAACAGCTAGCTGAGGGGGAGTTTACTGCTTTTATTGCCTTTTTTTTTTTTTTT
>VZTX01011785.1:51805-116934 GCA_013400915.1 Pardalotus punctatus
TTTTTTTTTTTTTTTTTTTTTTTTGTTTGGTTTGGGTTTTGGGTTTTTTTGCCCCCAGTAAATGCCTTCCAGAATTTCCTAACCAGGGAAGTTGAGAGTTTAAAATATCTCTGTAAACAAAAATCTTTCTATATACTCCCTACCATAGATTTATTTTATTTTCATTTTTATTCTGATGCTTGTTTGACCACACTGTTCTTGCACTGTATGACATTACTGAGTTACCAGTGAGACCTGCAACATCAATGAAATGGTGTAAAAAAACCCAAACAGTCCTGTTCCTACAAAGAAAAATTTCATCTGCAAACCATCAGATCCCTGAAGACTGTATGAATATATACAAACTACTCTGGAGAGGTGGTTTTGCATGTACAATACTGTTACCACACCAGCTTGTCACGTTTCATTTACTGTTTCTAGGATTCAATATTTAGACTGTGGCAGTGCTTAGTCTGCAGAGGCATTGTGCTAACACAGGGCAGAACAATACTGCAAAAAAATTTAAAACAAGTAAGGGAAAATAATCAGTTGTCATATAAATGCAGATAACATACAGCAAATGTAAGTCTGGAACAATATTGATTTTATTAGGAATTAAACCAATATTCCATGTCTTAAACATAGATTTCACCCCAGCTACTCCATTTTCCAGAATCACTTGGTATGACTTGAGAACAAATGGATGCTTTATCGTATTCTTTTTCATATAGCTGTAGGACTCAGTATATCTCTTTGAAAATGTCCTTGATGTGTCTTCTTTTATAGGTCTCTGGTCAGGTTTGCCAGCTTACGTGGCTGTCAGAGCTCATGTGCTGTAAGCACAGCTGTGGTCCACACTGCTTCTGCAAAGTAGACTTGGGTTTGGGATGACCCCAAATTTTTAGGCATATGTAGCCAGCAGCCTTACCAGCCCCCAGTCTGCAGGAACATGGGTACTGCTGATGCTCCTTTTTAAAATCAAAATCTTCTTTAGTTTGTTCAAGCTAACATCCTGAACTACATGTTGATTTTGCTTTAACTTTATAATTAATGTACAGACAAGCACTTGAATATTTCAAGCAACATTGTACTAGGATGGTTTTTGGTCTTTAACCACTAGATTTATTTCCCTAAATATTCTTCTCCAAATGTTCGTATTATAATAATGAAAATTACAACCCCCTAACTACAGCTTCACCAACAGCCACTCTGTGTTAGATACTGACTTACTGAAGGCTCACAAAATGTCTGGTCTGAGGTTTTTGCAGTGTAGCAAAGCCCTAGTGCTTTGCAAAAAATTATCAGATCTGAACAAGGGGCAGTAGTTTTAAACAGAAAGAGAGTAAGTTTAGATTAGATATTAGGAAGAAATTCTTTACAGTGGGGGTGGTGAGGCACCGGAACAGGTTGTCTAGAGAAGCTGTGAACACCCTATTCCTGGAAGCGTTCAAGGCTAGGTTGGATGGGGGTCTGAGCAACCTGGTCTAGTGGAAAGTGTCCCTGACAATGGCAGGGGGACATGAACAAGATGATCTTTAAGGTCCCTTCCAATGTAAACCATTCTATGATTCTACGATTTATTTTTGTTGCAATTCTGAAAGACTTGGAGGAAAACAAAGAGAAAAATTGCTCTTCAATGTGTAGAAAATTCGAGGCAGGGGGCTGGGTGTTATTTTTTTAATTATGGAATGGAAGAATATTTTTCAAGATTTCAATATTTACCTGGAGAATTATGTAAGCTTAACATCTATTAGAAATGGAAAAATGTGATTTCTCCTAAAGTACACCAAGATCCTTTCTATCTGGTTCATAGGTTTCTAGCTATTATCATTAATATTATTCAGGGAATAAGGGAGTAATATTTTTGGAAATATTATTCATAGAATAGGGACAACTGGTGTGCAATTGTTTTTGCTCATTCAAGGAAAAGTGCTTTTCTGATTAGATCCCAAACTATGTCACATATTTGCATAATGGTGCATTACATGGCCACACTAGAGACTTGCTGAAAAGAACCAGAAGACAGTACCTTACTTGCTCTAACATTTGGTTCAGTTGCAGACATATCATTTTAAGGCTAAGCTAGAGAGATAAATACAAATATTTGCTATTCTTAATTCACTTGCCAACCTATCCTTTTCCCATCTTGCTCAAAATCTGGCAAAGTTGTGCAGAAAAAAACTAGGGGACTTCCTTGATAACAAACTGATCATGAGTCAGCAAAGTGTCCTTGCAGCAAAAGCCAAGAGCACCCTGGGCTGTGTGAGGAGGGAAGCATTGCCATCAGGTGGAGGAAGGTGATCTTTCCCCTCTACTCTGCACTGGTGAAACACATCAGTCATGCTGAGTCTGGTTCTGGGCTCTCCAGGAAAAGACAGACGTGGACATACTGGAGCAAATCAGTAAAGGGCTGGTAAAAGATGGAGGGTTTGGAGCAGGAGGAGGCTGAGAGCACTGGAATGGCTGAACATCCATGGCCCTGTGACTCTCAGTTACGATAGAATCAATCTGTTTGTGCGCAATATGGGGACTTGCCCTTGCACTGATGCTTCTTTCTACACCTCTCCTGTCCTTTATTTTCACCCTTCTGATATTTCCACTAAGAGGATCATGTTCATTGACACTACAAAGACTAATTGAGTGTGGAGAAAAGTGGTTAATGTAGTACATCCAGGCCACAGCTGAAGACTGCATGAATGTTTGGGGGTGATAAACTTCCTGCAGTTGTGCTGCAGGACTGTGTAGGGTAGACAATAGGAGTAGAGGCAGAAACTAATACACAGGAACTTCCATCTGAGCATGAGGAAGAACTTTACTGTGAAGGGGACTAGGTATTGGAACAGGTTGCCCAGAGAACTTGTGGAGTCTCCTTCTCTGGAGATATTCAAAAGCCATCTTAATACAATCCCAAGTAACATGCTCTAGGGAACCCTTAATTGAGCAGGGAGATTGGACCAGGTGAGCCGTACCCACTTCATTTGGTGAAACCCACTGCAGCTCCTGGGGCTTACTGGAAATAGTTCTTGATCCTTTGTATTCCCCAAATTTTGCTTAGCACTACCCAGAGATTTGCTAGCATTGCCCAGAGATTGGTCAAGTCAGCCTGGACCAAAACTGCCATGATGCAGGAGAACAAGCCTTCTGGAAATCAGTAATTTGGAGTCCAAGTTCACTCCCCAGTCTTGTTTTAATTGTCAGCATCGATGTTATCTCAGCTAATGGATCTTGTGTTGTAGTATCAGGAAAGGGATTTTTTTTTAAGTAGTTCTTTCAATGGTCTCCTGTATTAAGAGGGACTACAGATTTTTCCTGATGCATCTTAAAGGCACTGCAGGTTTGGGAATGATTTGTAACTCTTGTGAGCTTCAGATTAATTTTGCATTCAAGCTGTAAACTAACACACTCTCGGGTTGGTTTTTAGTTGCACTCCAGTGGTGCAGGTAGAACATGGATATTTTTTTCATCATGTACCAAGATTTATTTCATAATGGACTATACATAAGAATGCAAAGAAATAATTCATGGAAAATTAGTTACATCTGAATAAGTTTCAAAACCAAAAAAAGTAAAACAGATCTAAACTCAAAATTAGTGACTGGAGCTATTTGTAATTTAAACAGTACTGACAGTATTTGTTCCAGCTGAATTTGATTTTCCTCTAAAATTGCTCCACTGAGTTTATAGATTGACTTTCAACCAAAACCCGAGACCGTGTCCACACATCTTACTTTATAGATTTTCCTTTCAAATTGTTGTTTCTGGGCAGATTTAGTTGTTGAATGTCTGATGGACAAGTTTTGCTTCTGTTTCTTTTTAAAGTAATTTTCTTTTTGTTTCCTGTACTTTGATAAAAAAAAGAAGAAATTAGTTATCAACCAAAACAGATTTAAATAAAAAGGGAAAGAAAAATAAGCGCTTATCTTGTACACATGACTAAACTAAGTTTCTTTATGAGGCTGACTAGCATCTTTGGAATTCATATGAAAAAAATTAAGAAATTTCACTGTTTATATTTACAACAGCTTTATTTTGAAACAGAAAGGACCAAATTTGCAGTTGTCCTAGTCATGCCTTCAAAATCAGTGTATCACTTGTTTAGTAAAAAAGTTATGGTTATATTTTGATATTCCTGGGCTTGAAACTCTACTCTTGGAACACTAGTTCAGCCTGTGCCTTCCTACCAATAGACTGATCCTTGTACTGGACATTGGGTAGTTACAACCGTGATCACCTCTATGTAAATATTACCTTCTTGTCTTGCAAAGAGACATATTTTCTCCCTCTGTAGTTTCAGTAAGACTGGAGTGGAAAGCTCAGACTGCTGAGCCTTAGCATGGCTGTTGAAATACTGGACTTGATGTTTCTCTCCTGCGTAGAGCTCTGTCAAGCAGTCAAAGCACCAACAGCAAAATCACATCCCAGACTTCTGTTGTTGCATAAAGGGACTGAGTTCAGATAAGAGTAAGGGAATAACAGACAAGAAAAAGTGATAAGAATTCTACAGGCTTTAATTTCCTTTCAACTTTTTTTTTCTTGTCCAAACTGTTGCTAAATTTAAACTTCATTAAAATCCAACCTAGAGCAAGAAACTCATAGGTTTGCCTACATTGTATTGCTTGAGTCTTCAAAAACTGATCTGGAACAACCACTCTAATCAAGAAGTATAATTTATATTGTCAGGGGAATGATTAAGAATATGTGTACTGAAGACAGGTCCAATCCTTGTGAAGCTCTTGTGATCAAAAATGGATGCCAGACTTCTGGAATTATTTCAGAATATTCAGAAGAACATTTACTTTAGAAACAGAGAGGGGGGAAGTCAGGGAGACATTTCAGACTCTGTTGGTTACCGCTTTCTCACAGACACTGTCTTTGTGACTGTGTTTAAGTTGCTGGGTTATAGCCAGACTGGCAGATAATGCCTAACTTGTTAAAATCCTGACTGTGTCTGGCTCTTCAAGATCTATGCAGCTCTAGTTATCACTGTTTAGGAAAGGTGAATTCAGACCAAGGTAGGTATAGAAGCAGGCTATTATGATGCTTGTGTAAATAGGGAGTCTAAGAAAAAATAGTAGAAGAGCTTGAATTATTCAACCAAAGAAAAGAAAGACTGAACAGATACGTTTTTCGTCTATCCACACACTGAGGAGGGCAAAAAACCACAGGGAATGAAAAGAGCTACTTAAGGACAGTTTTGACACAAGTACATATATGTGTTTAAGTGAGCCATGAATAGATTTAAGTGGGAAGTTCAATTGACATTCCTAATAAACAGAGTATTGCATTACAAAAAACCCTTTCACTTTGAGAAGCTGGGAAAAAAACCAAATGCATTTTAGAGTGAAGTTTGATCAGTTTATTAAAGGGATTATGCAATGTAGTTGCCTGCAGATCCGTCTTTAGGCACTGCAACAGTAGGCAGTTACTGAGCTTATCAGATTTATTTACAGGGGTTAGGGAGAAGAAAATTTGTCTCCAGACCTAAACCCTTCATGCATCCTGTCTTGGCTTTTGGCTTTTTAAGGCCTTAAATACTACAAGCTTCCTGATGAGCAGAAGCACAAGCTTGTGTCTTAAACACCTATCACCAGTCTTGCTCTCAGAGGTCTCAGAGGCCTCCAGGGTGGATCAGTGTCATATCACAGCATCTGCAATGTATACACCAGGCTTCTCTTCCCTCACTCCCATGGTTTTAGCGCACAACTCTAAAGTATATGCACAATCTTGCTGCTGCAGACCTCAGAGGAGTCTGTTGAGATTAATGGCTTCTTAAGTCTGCCTAGAAGAAACTGTGTGCATACATGAGCACATCTCTCTTTGAGCCTCCCTCTGTGTTGTCTCTGTGTTGACGAGTGACAACTCTTCACTTCTCCAGCAAAACAGGATTATCAGCCTGCGTGACACAATCATGGGATCCAGAGAGGGCCAACTTGAGCTGTAGCTGCCAGTGTGAACGCCTACAAGTGACAGTCTCATTGTGAAAAAAGATCATATTAATTTGGCAAATCAGATTGCTGTCAAAGATTGAAGATATTCCTGTCCCCATTCCAGATCATGTCTATTTTCCGTTACTTCAATCCAGTCTCATGCGAGGTAGCAATTGGGCACCACCTCAAGGAGTTTGCCACTATTGTATTTTGATCATTGAAGATGTTTTTCCAGTCAATGATTTCTAAATAGTTTGGAAAAAAAGTTAATTCCCTGTGAATTTCTTTTCTCCTATAGAATGAATTTAAACTTATATTGTATTATTTTGTTTTTTAGAGAAATTCCCTAATGATACTGATTCCAATACGAAGGGCCTTGAGGGGAAGCCATGTGAGGAGCAGCTGAGGTCACTTGGTCTGTTCAGCCTGGAGGAGACTGAGGGGAGACCTCACTGCAGTTACAACTTCCTTGTGAGGGCAAGAGGAGGAGCAAGCACTGATCTCTTCTTTCTGGTGACCAGGGACCGGACCCAAGGGAATGGCCTGAAGTTGTGTCAGGGGAGGTTTGGGTTGGATATCAAGGAAAGGTTTTTCACCCAGAAGGTGGTTGGGCACTGGAAGAGCCTTGTCAGGGAAATGGTCACAGCACCAAGCCTGAGGGAACTCAAGAAGTGTTTGGACAGTGCTCTCAGGCACATGGTGTGACTTTTGGGGATGGTGATGTGCAGGGCTGGGAGTTGGTCTCAATGGTCTGTGTGGATCCCACTCAACTCAGCATACTCTCTGATGTTGTAATATGGCAATATTTGAAATATGAGTAGAATAGTAAAGAGTACACTACTAGTAGAATAATGAGTAGTAAAAAGTGCTTTTGAATTGGTATTTCTTTTGGCAGAAGAGCCAGCTTTTACAAGAACTTTCTCCTTGGTCATTAGCTTTTGTTCACATGCTGTCAGTTTTTGCTGGCCTGGCTCCTAGGAGGCTGCACAGGGAATCAAGCTAGGGTCTGAGCAGGGTTAGAAAGAACATGGGAAATTGTGAATCCATTTGCTGAACTGTTTTACTGTGTGGCTGCGCAAAACTGGAGTAGGAACAAGTGAAGAAAGGAGCAATAACTGCTTAAGCAAGACGTCTGTTTAAAGAATTAGATGTTAAGCTACAGCTTGAGGTGCAACTGAACTGTTCGGTACAAAAATTATCTGGGGGTTGAGAGAGAAGTAGAACTGTAGACAATCTGCAGAAAAATCCTTATTTATGGTGAAAAGGGTGTAATAGAAGCTAGTTAAGTTGGCAGCAAATGAAGCAAAAGGGTGTTCTAGAGGGTGAGTAAAGAAAATACTAATGGAAGATTAAATTATTGCCAGAAAATAGGATACATCAGTGTACACAATATTTATGACACAGGTAAATTATGTATCCTTCTAGAAAATATAATGAAAAAGTAGCAACTGAAAAATGCCTTGAGAATTCCAAATACAGCTACTGTCAGTAGAAATTGGATTGTATCTCGTGTATGGATAATTGGCCTCAATGCATTTCACACAGAAGTACGTTTACTGTTAATCATATAATGAATGTCTCTGGCATTCAATTTTACCTATTTCTTCATCTGTCTGAGTATTATTTACGATATACAGGCTGGTATTTCATGCAGAGTCTGAAGATGACAGGAATTTTCAGTATTTGGCTTGGTATGACCAAGACACAACATTTCTTTAAAATACTTATTCAAGAAGCCAGGGAACACTTATCAGATTCACTGTCCCTTAAAAATAACAATTCTGTGAATAACACTTAAAAATCATCCTTGGTAAAACAGTCACTTCTTTTGGGTAAACAGTTCTGTGAGACTAACTGCATATAATTCACCAGTAGATACATGATTATAACTATACATCCCACCATGGTTTCATGTGTGGTAAATGTCATGCAGGAAATGAACAAAGAAATAGAATTATATTAGAAATGAAGTGTAACTACAGCATCTTAAAATCACTTTCTGAAATCATGTCTCCCCAGTCTGTACATTATAGGAGTTTGACAGTCCAGGTTATAACATGGAAAACTATTTCTACGCCTCTGTTTTATGTAAATTACATCCTCTTCTGGGCTCAGTAATTTTGGCACATTTTATCACCCTGAGTAGGTTGGAGTTTGTTAGTTTTCTCTGCTTAAACTAAGGCTGGAGGTTTTTATGAGTACTCCAGTAGTACATTAGGCTTTTTTTTTTTTTTTTCATGCTCATTTTAAAATGACTTTTCATAACAAAGACAGTAGTGAGATAGGTCTCTTGTAGGTTCCTCAGGAAGGGTTCCCTAGGACTAGAGTATCTTATCAAATAGTTTCTGAAAGTCTGGTACATTCTCAAGAGCAAAGAAGCAGCCTGAACCAGCACCCTATCTAAGGGCCTGGTGGTTTAGAGTATTTAGAAGCATTAACTATGTTTGGTGTGCTGGGTTTCAATTCATACCACAAGTTTTGGCTTTAAACAGTGGAGAACCCTTCAAACATATATATCTTATGACAATCAGCTCTTCAGACAGGAAACACCTTAAGCTAGGTAGCCAGGTCCCAAAGGGTAGTCCATTTAGACTTGTGGGGGTACATTTTTGGAAGTGATTTGTAGCCCGAGGATAATAGTTAGGAGTTAAAACCACAAGTTAGGAGTTAAAATAAAGGACTTAATCCTTTTTGTTATGTTATTGTTTTGCAAGTCCTTCTTAACCAGTCTTCCCAGAGAGAAACTGGTTTGGATCTCTACTGCAGCATACATTGCAGAGCTAAAAGCTCTTTTATAAAGATGTAATAGAGTCAGGGATGTTATGTATCAAGAATGGAACACAGTTTACCTACACTTCCAGTAAATCATAGTAGGGATAAACTTTGATAGCTTTGTAGAAGTGAAAGAACTGCCTGAAAATGTGGTGACATCTGCAGTAATAAATAAAGCAGGCCAAGGGCTGCTCTCTGTCCCTGGACTTCCTGGCATATCATGTCCTCAGGACTTAATTTTCTTGCATCCCAAAAAAAAAGAGGCAGTATCCATACCGCCTTCAGGATGTGGTCACCAGCTCATTGCAAACCTAGGATCCCACACAGGAAAAATGCCACTTAGCCTGGGTAAAACCATAAAGCACAATAGCAAATTAATGGTGTGAACAACTACACGTCAACATATAAACAGATCCCCTGGCCCTGATTGTGTATTGGTACAGACTTAGCCAAAGACTACAGTAGAGCAGATGCCTGGAAACAATAGAATTACAGACAGCAAAGAGGGCATCTGAGGCAGTAGATATATTTAGGTTTGGGTTGGATAAACCACTTCCTCACTGAGGTTCATAGTATTAGGCATAAGATTAAGGTTTGAAAAAAAACAACAGGGTTTTTCTCAGATGGTGTTCAAGAAATCTTAGAAAAGTAACTAAGGTCCAAGTGTTTGGACTTATTTTCCTTTTTAATGGGAAGGATTGATTTTGTGAAGTGTTAATGACATTTAAAGTGAGAGATGAACTGTTGTATTTTATTTCTTGGCTCCTACTGTATATCTGCTGAGATATACGGTATATAATTGGCAAATACCTTCTAAAAGCAAGGTGATAAACAAATATATGTGAATCACCAACCCACAAGCAATCTATCAACAGGATAGTGATGTATTGGGTAATTTTTCAAATCCTACTGTATTTTACAGAAAGCAGATGATCATGACAGCTTTAAGGGTAAAAAAAGGTTTTTCCAAGACTGTGGCCAGTTTCAAATGTGTGTTTTCCTTCAAAGGTTTTCTTTTCAATTTTTATTTAACATCCTTATTATAATATTATTAATATTAATGTAAATTATCACAAAATCTGTGAAAAGACATGTCTATAAATGGAATCTTGAAATCTATGCTCCAACAATCACTTATGGGAGTGAGACAGAGGTGATGGTTCACTCATATGATGTTCCTAGGAAATTTGATCAGACTTTGGAATAGATTATGAATATTCTACATGGAATACTTAAGGGAAAATCTAAGAAATGTTAAGCAATTTATTTTTAGAGTAGCCAACATTAGTTTGTATTTACAGTTCTACAGATCCTACTGAATCGCATTATAATGTTGTTACAAGGGCAGAGTTCAAAGGCAGACATTTTGGGAAAGGGAAAAGCCCTTTGCTCTCACAGAGTAAGAAATAAATATCTTGTGCCTTTTATTAAAAAAAAAAAAAAAAAGAAAAAAAGAAAAAGAGAGAGAAATCAGAACATTTAAAGATTTTGTTTGTTTACCTAAAATTTTATATAGTTAAATCTTTGCTGGTCAAAATTAAATCTGAAAGTGTCATGAAGTTCTGTAACAGACCAAATGTTGAACTTGTCATGATGGTGAAGTGGGGGCCTGTGCCTTATGCCAGAATAAAATCCAGACTGATATGTTTGGCTACCCAAAGAAAAGTTGTGTCTGAAAGATGGTCATTCAGACTTCTTTGAAATGCCCCAGAGATAAATTTTATTTCTTTCACTGAAGAATTTTTTCACTGAAGAATCTTTTACTGCCTTATAAGAAAAGTTCAAATGTCTTCTAGTGCTGAGTACTTTAGTGGCTCTAATATGCATCTGCTAAAAATTATGACCATCAATTAATTTAATATAGCCTTCAAAAAAGAGCCTGTTTTGTTATTTGGATCAATTCCAAATATGATTGATGAGTAGAAATAAATATCCCAGTATATTCACCTCCGCATGAGCATGTGTTATGAGTTGTTTATTGAACAAAGTTCTTTGTATTGCTGCACTTCAGCTATTGAGAAGGACAACACTACTCAAATTGGCATAGCATCTGTTGAGTTGTGCAAAACCCTACATACTTTTATTTTTGTCATAGAGCTGCCAGCAGAATGTTGCTTTTATTTGCATATAAAAGGCTGACAAGTGTTATTTCATGAAGTGGTCATGCTTTTAGTGTTGATTTGTATCCTTTCTGCCTGTGTGAACTGTGTGAGTGTGAACAGGTTATTGAAGACATCTAAATTAAAAAATACTTATCCTCTATCTATCTATCTATCTGACAAAAAACATAAAGGCTGTGGTCAGGTCTCCTAGGATAAAACACTACGTTCTCTTTTGCCTAAGCTGGAAGCTGGTACCTTTTTGGTACCTTTTCTACAGAATCTTCCAACAACACTGCATTCAGTCATCCAAAGAGTGAGGCCACTTCCACAAGCAGAGGGCAAATTCTTGAGAGATATTTTAGCAGCACATACCTGTTTGGTATGTTTGGCCTGCTCACCAGCTATCCAGCACGAGAGTACAAGGAAGGTGATGCATTTTAACTTATAAATTGGACTGAGCAGCTACAGCACACTCTGAAATTTGACTTCTCCAGAAACCTTCTATAACTAATCGGGTACTTCAAATGTCTTGTGCAGAAAGATGCAGTTTATTTCTAGAATATTTGATTTCTTTCTGCTTACTATACTTTGAATGTAATTGGTAGTATCTAGTGAATAATATTTTATTTTAAATTTATCTCTAAAATAAAAAATTCAATCCAGTATGCTAGGTTTGGGCACTTTCCAACTGATAGTTTGGAAAGATAGAGTAAGATTTGTGAATAGCAATTTCCAGCTGTGAAAAATTACTAATTTATAAAATGCTACCTTTACATTTTCCAGGTACAACTGTTGAGTTATTATTAACATTACAGAATTACAGATTTTTAAAGAAATTTATTATTTTAAGATCAATACTGTCAAAGAATGCAGAGCAGTAAGTTGCTTTCCAAAGCACTAAAGAATTTGAAAAACTGTCACTGGAAGACACAATAAAAGTTTTGCTGTGTACACATCTTTATTTCTTCATGAATGAAAACAATTCTCAGATTCACTTTTAGGAGAAAGTTATTAGTAGCAGTTTCTCATGTACATTATTCAAAATAGAGTTCTTCCTAACATGGAAGCAATTATTTGGAAATAAATATAAATGTATTTCTTTTGGTACAAGGATTGGTGACATTCCAGTATTCCAGAATGGAGGGTGATTCCTTTCTCAAATGTTGTAGACTGAGCTTTGCAGACAGATTCCTCTCCAAAAACTCTTGACAGAACATGAAATCTCTCAGTCACCCTGAGTCACTTGTTTGTCAGGCCAGTAACCTCCCTTTCTTCTTAGTGCTAAGGATCATCACATGGCACAGGAATGCTCCAAGTGTTAATCTGCGAGTCTGATTTGCTCCATCTATATTCAATTTCAGTCTCAGTGTGGTTTTATCCTGTTGAATCTCCTCACTCTCTTGGTGTCATTGGAATGATTCCCAAATCACACCAGATTATGCTAGCAAATAAAAACAAATGTTCACTCAGCTTCTGCTCACAGTGAACATGTTGTGAATCTAGGACTGATCCAGTATAACCCTCTTTTCATTTACAAGGATGGCCTGGTCATTAATGTGTCTTATTCATACATGTACATATGTGACACACCTAACAGTCAGTACTGTAGTTAATTTTTCTATTTCTTAATCCTGCTTCTTTTCCATTATTACTCCTTTACCACTTGCAAACTGCTAACCTGTAAGTATTGTTGTCATCTCTTTAATCTTTCTTGTACAATATTAATACATTTTGAATTGTTGAGATTTATCTGATATTCTGGGATTCATTATAAGTTATTACAAATCAGAAATCTTTTCAGGTTAGTGGATGGTCCAACACATTCAGGGATTTGGGGCTAGTTCTTTAATGTTTATCTCCAGAAGATGTTTCTCACTGTTCTTGACAGAAAATATTCTATCATTGTCAGATGGAGAAGAATTTAATACAGGGGTTTGGGTCACCACTGAAAATCTGTACAACAGGCATTGAAAGTAGACATTGGGATTTAATCTGTCTGTGGAGCTGATTGTAGCAGGTTCTGCTTTGGGTGCAGCAGATCGGCTTCCACCAGGCTCTTAGACTGAATGGGTGGAGACTGTCCAGGATCCTGAATGCTGTTTTCTTCCACAAATGTTCAATACAAGGGAGTCCCACCTGACATTCTTTGTCTTCTGTGTGTCTCTTCAGGCCAGATGTCTGCTGTTCTCTAGGAGTCTCAGTCTGTTTTCTGTAATCAGGTTCATTTTTCTGTCCCTGGAATGTCTGAACAGCAGTTGCACAGAGAAAAAGCAAGAGGAAGTAGCAGTATAAATACATTTCAAAGTTAAGACTTAATAGACCTAATAAGGACCTGACGAGATGATTAATCTATCAGGAGCATTAATATAAACAGTACAATTTGTTCAGGGCATGTAGACAGAGAAAAGGATGTAGGTGTTACCTTACGTGTACATGCAGACTGCACTTGCTCTGAGGCTAAGAATCAAGAGCGTCAAAAGTTGTCTCATAATTTCTGAGTACAATTTAAAGGACAAAAAATGTTGATATTCTGATGGGAGTCAATAGCTGGACAACTCTAAAGGAAATCACATGATGAGCCTTTTGTAAGCAGAATTGTCCAAACCTCAGTACTCAGTGCCATCAGCATACTTTGATTTCAAAAATCTCTACCTTGGGGAAGGAATACATCTGCCCTCAGGCAGTCAGCTCATTTTTTAAAAGTCTTAGTGGAAATTTCCTATGTAGAAGCTGGAGGAAGCAAAGAGAGATGACATTTTCCAAATGTGATCCTCCTAATTTGGCAGAGCCTAAAGGAAAAAGTAACAGTTAAAAAGCAACTTGGGCATTTCTTGAACAATCATGAAGCAGCAGAATCCATGACAAACAGGAAGAGCTGCAATGTGCTTCAGCAGAGCAGATTATAGGAATTCAGAGAACTAGTAAGTGAGATCCTGTGGGAAACAATTCTGAGAGAGAGTTAAGTGCAGTAGGCAGATCTTTAAAGGAACTATGTTAAATGCAAGTTTATGCAAAACTATGCAAAAGAAAACTATGCAGAATTGCAAGTTATGACAATGCGGAGGAAGGGAAGGAGCTGTAGATCCCTCACCAAGGAAAAGAATTTAAAGAAAGATGAATGGATGAACATGTGAGACCAAAGAGAGCAAGTCAGAAACAGAGAGTGAAACCATGTGGTGCATAGGTGAAGGTTCCTTCTCAGCAGGTTGGTGCACCAACAGGTAGAGGAAGCTAAAGAAAGACTTAGCCCAATTCTCTGCAGAGTGAAGGATATTTGCAAACAATGCCTGGAAATCTGATAGGTTCAGCTCCTTCTTTGTTTTGATGCCTAAAAGACAGGCTACCTGAAACAGAGGCCAAGACAAATTAGGAGTATAAAAGCATACAGATTTTTTCAAGTCCTGCAAAGGCCTTGAAGGTACATTCAGGCAAGCAAAGTCCCCTGTCGGGGAATACACCCAAAATGGATGACCAGTCACAAGCCCTTCACCTTTTGTAAGTTCTGTCCCATTAGCATATTGGCCCTTAATTCTCCAATCACACCCTCAGGTGATGATGTTAACCACCCTGGGCATGATCCCTCTGTACCACAGTAGTTCACATATTTTCGGGCTCTAGGGCAATGGATATGTCCTTGAATCTGTATTCAGAGAGCCTTGTTTTGGCTAAAGGTGCTGGGAACAGAGGACTTTAGCACTTTATAAGAAGCACAGAACTACAGCAAGTTACAGATACATGAAGAGTAAAAAGCTAGTCATAATGAAGGCATCAGTTTCACTCAAAAGGTTAGTTGTGAGCAGATGGTATCATGACAAAAACAGCAAGAACTTAAAAGGGGAAAGAAAACACTTGAAATTACGCAAGCAAATGAGCTATTTTGTGATCAACTAATCCAAAATAATATTCTGAAAATTGAGACTAGAGTAGAAAAGGTGTCTATCTTTAAAAAGAAATGGAGGGGTTAAAATCATAAGATATAATTCCAATTTCTGTAGAAATAGTCGAAAAATTAGACATTTAGAAAATAGTATATAAAGAGAAAG
Source organism: Pardalotus punctatus (assembly GCA_013400915.1). Classification (NCBI taxonomy): domain Eukaryota; kingdom Metazoa; phylum Chordata; class Aves; order Passeriformes; family Pardalotidae; genus Pardalotus; species Pardalotus punctatus. The sequence continues at coordinate 66,629 of VZTX01011785.1, forward strand.
GAGTTGTCAATAAATTCCATGTTAAGGCATTCCATCTCAGGATAATGCTTCACATGGCTTCACAAAAACAGTTGATATCACATCTTGATTTTAGTGAGTCTCTGGACACGGTCTCCTAGAACACTCTTGTAAGTAAGCTAGGAACATATGGTCTGGATGAAAAGGCTGCAAAGGAAAGAAATCAAACTACAGCAATACATTGAGTGGGGTTTCTTTCAGGAATAATCTGTGCTTGTTCCAGAATTAGTTGATATTTCCTTCAATGACTTGGCTGATGGAATAGTGTGGGGGCCTTTTTAACTGCTAATTCCTCCTAGCTAGGAGGAAATGCAGGTAGCAGATTAAAACTCAAGACACTCATGATAATTTAGAGAAGAGACATGAGGCAAACCAAGATGCAATTCAATAAGAAAAGGTCTGTGGTTCTGTACTTGTACAACAATAGCCATTTATCCAAGCACTGGCACAAGAGCGCTCATGTAGTTGCTCTGTGTTTTTCAGAAAAGGTGTGAGGAGCATATAGGAAAATATGAGATGAACATGAGTTGGTAAAACCATTCATCTGTAAAAAGCCACTTGCCATCTGCATTGTGATGATAATCGGGGAGGAAAAGAAATCAGTTTCTAGCTCCCTGGGCTCCCTGCCTGCCCTGGTGTGACCCCACCTCTCTTGCAGTTTGATGTGGGGAATTGGTGAGATCCTGTGATGCCTCAGACTGCAGATACCCTCATGAGCAGCCTGTGCACTATTTCCTTTTGTTTCTGATCTATGAAAGTCCTGAACTTTTTAAATTTAGAACTGTCAGTTCATTGGAAAACAGGCTCTTTCTATATTTATGGAGTAGCCCAGTCCTGCCTAGGAGTGATAGCATCCTGCAATTGTCCAAGAGAGTAGCAATGTCACTAGTGTGTATTACAAAGAGGGCCTTAGAACTGGATTCAGATTTGCTGAAAAGCACATGGCGTTTTTTTTAAAGTGTATATTTTCACTTTTAGAGCTACTTAAGACTTTTTGTAAGGAGTTTACTCTTTTTTTTTTTCTGTTAAAGACTTGTCCCTGAGCAGTTGTTTGCCATCATCTTCCATAGCTATGTTCATTATCCAGACCTGCCCATTAAGTAGTTTCTGGAAGCAGATTTTGGTTCAGAGGCTATTCCCAGGCATTTCTATCTGCAAAATGCCACCATGGCTGGATGCTATTTTGAGGGAGAGGGTGGGACGATTAAAAATAGTGTCACAGTGCAATTCAGTGACAGATAGCTGTCACTAGGGCAGACTCCTCCGAAGTCCAGCAAAGCCTTTCACCAGGTAGATACACTTTAAAAATATGAAAGATTTTGAAGATGCTCCCACTGCCATTCCCCATCTGTATCACAGTAACAGAAGTGAGATAAGCTCTCAGAGTATTGCTGATATCTGGAGGGTTGCGCTACGACACCAGATTGGAGCATGTTCTATTTATGAGCTATAATGTAAAGCAAAAGTTTTCAGGAAAGTTTTAGAAGTATTTATGAGTAATATTGGAATTATTTCAGATTTCCTTTCTCTCAAAAAGATGGTTGAGTTGCAGCAGAGCTAAACAAGTCCATCTCTAAAGGGGAAATATGAAAGTGCTATAATGGGAGAAAGCACTTCTGCTATGTGACCAAGTCACTGTATAATGCATTACCTTATCCACCCCCAACCTTAAATGTCAGAGATAAGGCCTACTGCAGAAATGGATTTAGCTTCTAAGTTCTGACAAAATAGGGCCTCAAAAATGGATTTAACACTAATAAATCACATTAAATCCTCCATTTTAAGTCCTCAAGACAATGTGGTGTCTTTGGGAAATAACATATTTGATAAGAAAATGAGAAATACATTTTCTAGCAGACTACTCCTCTATATTTATCTTATTATTATAATTTTTAATCTGGAAGCATTTGGAAGCTGCTTAAGAGGTTGGGATGTTAAATTAACCAGAGATGACAGATTGGTGGGCCGATGAGAACAAGTGCTATCATGAATTGGTGTCATGTGACCCTGAAATTTAAGGTACTGTCATATTGTGCGGTTAATATATCTAAAAGACATTTATAAACCAGAATTTCCAAAGGAAGCAGATGTTTGGAAACCATTTTCTTCTTGATTTTGATGTTTTCTTTTAGAAGGAGAATCAGAAGCATTCAGTAATTGTATGAAAGACTTTGAGGAAATCTATACATTTTTCCCAACTGTGAAAACCTATTTTTTGCTTCAGCAGGTATTTGAAAGCAGCACATCCACCAAAACTTTCCTGACCTCCAAAAGTCTGCAACCTGCCAGGCTGGCCCTCTGGGATGGAGTCTGTATAATGAACCTGCCGCATTTTTCCAACTGGAAGGACAGTTAGTAAATGGATATGGTGTATGGGACTGAACTCACTTGCTGAAGGAAAAAACTACACTGAGATATTTTTACATTTTGAGACAGGTTGCCAATAGCCAAACCCAATAAGAAGTAATAATTTATATAAAGATGAGTAAGAACTTCAGTTACACATTTTGTTAAATAGAAAAACATAATTGTTTTGTTCTCTGGTTTAGGAGGACAGATGAAATGTAAAACAGGGCAGGTGAAGAAGGCTTGGACAAAAATTTGTAACAATAACTTAAAAATCAGATTCTTACCTGTAAGTATGAGCCACGTGATATAAATAAATGATAGCTGTGTGGCACATTTGAGATAGATATTGGATATAAAATAGCAATCAAATGTCTGGAGAGAAGCTGCTTGCCTATCTATAAGACATCTGGCTCTTTTCCTCAGCTCAGGAAGATCTTGCTGCTACAGCCAACTGTTGTGTTTCAGAGACCTGTTTTATTTTCCAGCATAAAATAGAAGTGCAATGTGACACAAAGCAATTTCCCCTTTCAAATTGCTAAGAATTTTTAGGTTCCTTTTCTTCAGATTTATACTGCATAAATCTCTGCTTCTTTTGTTACCCTTTCCTGCTGCCCTTCTCATTCACCCCAATCTACTAGTCAGGCATGATCATCACATTTGGCATAGGTTCCCTGCCTTTAAAAGACCCACTACATTTTCTTAATGGTGCTTTTATTATTTAACACAGGCCAGGGAAAGATCACTTTAAATGTTGCTTTATGAGCCAAATACAGCTTCCTGAATGCTGTGGAGTCAGGAGGCTGCAGCTACTCTTGCGTGAACTGCGCTGCCTAGCACTGGTCTCTCCTGGTGCCCTTTACAGCCTCAAGCTATAGGGCTGTTTGCTTTATGGCTTCGCTGATTTCTCTCCCTATTGAGGGATGCTGAAGAGTCTAGAAAGACAACAAGAGGTATTCCTTCTCTGAGAGACACACAGTATGACAAAGCTATAGTTTATAAGCTAAAATATTTTTTTTCCAAGAAATAGAGAAAATTTTATTTACTTTTTAACATGAGGTAAATGTAATTCATGTCTGTCTTTCTGAAAACCACTGAGCTAGCTGGAAAGTCAAAAAGCCTTCTACTTCTATTTTCTACTTTCCTTTTCTTGTTTTCAAATGTTTCCTGAAGCACTCACTGACAGAAAATGAAGCTGAACCTAAAGATCACCCATTGCAGCTTGTTTGTTCCAGGGTGGTTGGTATATACAGGTTAAAATTTTGTGAATTTTTAGGAACCATCTGAGGTGTAATCTGGCATTCTATTTATCCATGTAAAAACCTTTACTTCCTTCCTTCCTTCCTTCCTTCCTTCCTTCCTTCCTTCCTTCCTTCCTTCCTTCCTCTTCCCTCCCTCCCTCCCTCCCTCCTTTCCTAAAAAGAAGTGGGAATTAATTGATTGTCAACTATTGATGGTTTTTTACCTAAAGACATGGTCCTTAATATGGCCTTTTACACTTGCTGTCAACTTCGGGTTTATAAGTTTTAACTGCAACACAGATAAGCAGACTGTACTCTTGCAAAGCAATACCTTGAGTGCGTTCCAAAGAACATGCACCAAATTCACTTTTAGCATTGTTGAAATGAAGACCTTAGAAAATGCACTCCTAAATTATCACTTTAAATTTTCCATTAAGTTATAATAGCAAATGAATTCAGAGAATAAGATAACAGATTATGTAAGGAGTTACTCAACTGTGTTATGCTAGCCTATAAGGGTTCCTTTAGAGTGAGAGAGAAGCTGTAGCTATAGCAGAAAAAAGTTTCTCCTTTCACAGCATTTGGTCTGAAGCCTGTTTATTTTGGAAACTTTCTCTTTGCTTGTGGTGCAATGGGAGGAGTCACAGTGGGCAATTAATTTTAATCAAAACCATCATCCCTTTTAGCAAAAAAATATGTATGTTCAAGTAGGTTTGAAGGAAGGGTGTGCCCTCTTGTCCTTTAAAAATACATAAGCTGATTTGGCAGGGTAAATTTATGGTGTCTCTGTAGTAGATTTTCTATTAGATTTATTTAAATTCTCCCATCCTTGAGAAAATAAGCTAGATGAGTTGGTTTGAGACCTTCATTAAAGGCTACTCCAAAACATGTTTTATATGAAAAATGGCTTTGCTACTGAGAATGATTGGTATGTCAAGAATTTCATTTCAGGCAACATTTTTGTTATTAGACAAAGCTTCTGTTGTCTACAGAGGGGTTTTGTTCAGAAAGATATAATGCAAGATACAGAAAAAGCGTCCTTCCAGTGTTCTTATCTACTATGCAATACTTCTATTGTAAGCATAGATAATAACAATTCTAATATTTTTTTCATTTCCTTGGGTGCTGCTTCTTACTCACATCTTATAATGGCACTCATGATTTTACTGCTGCTTCTCTGGGGGCTAGAAAAATAATCAAAAAGCTTGTTTTTCAGTGTGTTTATTGAAACCTTAGAACTGGATGCCTTAAAGGTGATCTTTTAAATCCCTCTTTGCCTTTTTGTATTTCCCGTGTAAAATACAAAGACTATCACATTAAAACATGTTTTCCTTATTGTTTTCTGCATCATTAAATTTTGACAGGCCCATTTCTTTTTCATTTCCTTTTGAAAGAACACTATTTTCTGAAAAAAAGTGGAAGGAGGGACGACTGAAGTAGGTCACAGCCTTTGTGACATAACCACGCCAGTCCTTTCAAACTATCCCCAGAGCCAGATCGTCCATAGATTGGAATGAAAATGAGAATCCAATTAAAGCAAAAACAAACAGACCAATGGTTTGTTCAGTAGGTTTCTGTGGTTTCTGTTGTGTTTTGTTCTTGTTTATATACTGTCCTACCCTTTCCCTTCTGGAAACTTTATTATTTATCTTTTTTGTACATTGATAAGCAAGTTTTAAAATTGTTTCAAGTCCTTACAGCTCTGCAGCGATCATCTGTATAACACCATAGGTTTCTCTGGATAGCAGAAACATGTTTCTCTCGACTTTGGAAGACATCTACCATATTTTATTACTACAGTGGCTATTTTTACAAAACACTTGTTTCCTGAACAGCAACCACATTCCCAGGGACTGTTTGCATATGCCAGCAACAGATAAAGTTAACACAACTGAGGCAGCTAAGGAATGGCAGTAATGCACTGGATGGTGGTTGCTCACTCATTTTTAAGTTTTTTTAAGTTTTCCAGCCCCATACTGACAAAAAGAAACAAATAAAACCTGACTAAAACAGAAAATTCAAGTGTGTGATGCTTTCTGGGAGACAAAACACCTGATTATTTTATGTTTCCTCTGACAATGGGCTGAGATGGTAGTGATCATCAAAAATTCATCTGAGCCATTGGAAGGGAAGCACCAAACTTCATCACCTGATCTCATGAGCTCTCAGGATCTACTTGGAAACCATTACATGGTAGCCAACAGCAACAAGTGATTTTCTTAATACTTTTTTTGCCTTGCCTAGTATAGACTGTACAAAGTGTAGTGCAGTCAATAGCAGGCAAAATACCTGGAGCTTCTTGAAACCCAGCAATTATTTGGATACTGTTGGGTAATGCATCCTAGAAACAAAGCATAGAAAATGATGATGAAAGGGGAAGCTGGGATGACTTTGCCAACAGTGTCTGCTCTCAGATCAATGTTAAACACAGCAGGGAAGGGAATAGAGACCAACTAGAAATATTCTGCTCACCAGCTGAGTGAGCTGGATACTGCATCCTGAGGGGAGTCTGGGAGTATGTTTTTAATATTCCTCTATCCTATCTCTAACCAACAGGATCCTGTAATTTCCAACCACTTCCCTGCTTGCCTGTCACTGAATGTCAACAGTAGGTACAGCTGGCAAACACAGAAGTTGAAGCTTTTAAAGGATGTGCCATATTTTGCTAGAAGCTTATTATAATGTGCAGCTGAACTTGATTGTTTAACGGTCACTTCTCTGCTGTACATAATCAGTTTTCCTTGGTCCCAATTTTACTTTAATATTTGTCAAACTAAAATAATTATGGAGGAATTAAATATGGGGAAAGAAATTATTTTCATGCACCAAAGTTCACAAAATTATTAAACAGTTGAGGCTGTAAGGGACCTCTGGAGTTCATCTGGTCAACCCCCTTCTCAAGCAGGTTCACTTAGAGCAGGTTGCCCAGGACCATGACTAGATGGCTTTTGAATATCTCCAAGGATGGAAACTGTAAAACCTCTCTGGGCAACTTGTGCCAATGATCAGCCACTCTCACAGTTAAAAAGGTGTCCTGATTTTAGATGAAACCTCCTGTACTGTAGTCTGCACCCATTGCTTCTTGTTCTGTCAATAAAAGATAATGTATTATCCTGCAGTGAACCAAGTAGATGGAAGGTAATTAATGTATTTTATTGTAGTGTCCAACTGAAGTATGTAGTGATGCCTAAAGCTGAGAGTATCTGTCAAAATCATTAGTTGATTTCTGGGAAAGAAATGAAATTGCATGATGAAACCTCCTCAGCATTGTCATCCACTCACAGATGCAGGTTTGGTGTTGGACATGTCTTTAATTTGAAAACTGTAAAATATTACCTTCAGTCAACTTGACAAGCGTCATTCTTCCAACATTTAGTCTTCAAACCTACAAATGTCAACAGCAAGTTCCCCATAAATCTTGAAGAGTGAGCAGTAGGTAGGACCTGCTGCTTTTAATTCTCTTTCAACCTTTGCTGAGCTGTTGTCCTTTGCATTGCTGCTACAGCTACTTAATTTTCTTCCCTAGCATTACCAGTTGCTCAGGTTTCACTATAATGTTTATTCATCAATTTTTTCTTCTCTCTTGAACAGTGGAAAACAATAGCCATGTCACAGTGATGCAGCACTAACTCCAGACACCAACCCTTTCGCTGCCATGGCTGAGCCACTGCAGGTAGAATGCTGGTGGTGGCAGTGTCACAGCTGATGGTGGCAGTGTCACAGGGGGCATGGGTTAAGTGGGAGGCCCAGGATGGCTGCAACAGCCTGGGCTGGCAGGGGCTGATGCCCGCAGCAGTGGGGAGTGGCTGCTTCTCCTTTGTGGCTTCTCCTGTCTAATACAGCTGTATGCCTGGCCAGGGATGAAACCAGACCATGTCACTCTCCTATCCTCCACCTCCTCTGATGCTCAGTTGGAGAATGTTGCAAGTTTCTGAAAGGATATTAACCTAAGGATAAGAAAACACACACAGCCCCCAGTCTGCATGCTGTCAGGGTTCTACAGGCATCTGGAAAGTGGACAAAGGGAGCTCCACCACATTCTCCCTCTCTGTACCCATCCTGGTCTTACAAGGAGCTGGAAGGTCCCCAGAACCATGGAAAAATGAAGCTCCTCAGCACCCACCTTCTCTGAGTGAAACTTGCAGTAACACTTCTGATTTTTGAACCCATTGGCTGATTTTTTTTGTGCTGTCTTTTTATTGGAAAACTTTTAAGCCTTTTCCTTTTGTATAGTAATTGCATAAACCTATATTTATTAAGATTCCCCACTGCCAGGATTTTCCCATACAGACCAGGTCCTTAAGGATAAGGACTTACCTCTCAATAGCTTTTGCTCCAATTTTTATTCTCCTTTTTCGTTATATCTTTCCAGCTGGACAGAACAACTTGTTACCTGACAGCAAAATTACTTTTTTTACCCCCCATAAAGTGAGAGCCTCTTGAAATTCCCTGTGTTTCATGCTCTTCGTTTAATGAGAAAGGGCAGGTTAGGCACTCTGACCTGAGTAACTCAAGGCTATTTTTGGAAAATCTGCTGAAGATAGAAAATAGGCAGGCCATTTGGTTTTTCTTTTATGAATCCAGAACAGAAATTACTATCTTATATGAGCAAGCTGTAGGAACTGAAGATCACTTAGAATATAGTTGTACCAAGTGGAACTATTTTCCCTCTGTTAAAGAAGGGTATTCAACAAATAGCATAAAGTAGGTAACATAACTGAAAAATGATGTTGCAACAGAGGCAGGGATCTAAAACTTCCTTGGAGACCTAAGGCATGGCACAGTGACTGGCCCTAATTGCTATTATACTTTTATCATCCTTACTTGTTTTAATGCTATTCCAATATCATCTGGGGACTCCAACCAAGATTAAGGTTTCAAAAATTTTGTATACAAAAAGCATAAAATAAGATTGTCTCTTCTCACTCATTGCAAGTTTATATGGGAGTTAAACATGGCACTAGCATTAATGATAACATCACAGAAAGATGTTCACAGTGGTCCTTATAACCAACCCTTATCATAGCACTCTGCAGTCTAAATTTTAGTGGAAGAAGTTGGCTCCAAAGAATAAGTAGTCTTTATCCAAGCCTATCATAGCACTAAATTACCCAAGATTCCTGGCTTTAAACACAGAGGTCTTGGCCTGCTTCTTTCTTTGGCAAGCTACTGCCACGGGTAACATGGAGTTCAAGATATAGAATTAGAAGAAATTAATCCATGAAAATATTTGAAATACAAGTTTCATTTCACTGAAAAAAAAAAACAACAGATAAATCCTTCTGTCTTTATGCTTTTATGCAAAGATGGGTTTATCAAGATAAATCACTTGATATTATTCAGATGGTGTTAGGAAGATAATAATTGCCTTTTTAGGGAATAAAAGGAATGAAGTTAATTTAGGTAGACTAAAGCTGCTCTTACCTTTTGCCCTTGTAGTCCTGCTTCTTTGAAGCCAAAGCTGTAAAAATCTATGCACAAAAAGAACAGAAAAAATACCTGCAAAGGAAGAAAATGCAGCCCTACTTTCTAAGGTCTCAGAGAGAATATCTGTATTGAAAATTTCTCAGGCTACCTCAGCAGCCAACACAGATGCTAGAAGTGCTTTAATTGTGTTAGCATGGTACTCCCCTAGGTCTGTTCATCTGCCTGAGCAGTACCATTAGCCCAGGGAAAGCACCTTATTAACACAACTGCACTTCTCCAGTGGCTGAGACAGCCTGTTCACATTTAGCTGATCTATTACACAATCTGGGCTTAGACTGACTTTGACTTGCTGTCAAAGAAGTGCAGAGAAGCATAGACATTTATGGGTTTTGGCATAGGGTAAATAGGTGGGAAAAGCAAATTTAATAACGAGCAGGCTGGTTGCAGTCTGGGTGGTAATGACAGTCTGTGTTGCAAGGGTCCTTCCAGCAGCACCTTCACCTGGACCAGGAGACACTCCCCAAACTACTTTTCTGTTCAGTTATCGTCAGCTGAACCATGGTTCTGAGTGACTGCTCCAGCACAGGCATGATCCACCACTGAGTACCTTAAACTAAATAAAAACCATATCCTAGATATTCTATCTATGTAAGATTGCCCTACATGATCATTTCAGCAGCTGAAAGAACACTTTCTACTGACAATTTTCAGGTATCTTATCCTGTACAGTTTGATCAATTCTGCAGCAAGAACCACCTGGGGAATCTTTGGGATGGCCAGACTATTCACACAGGATATTAATCTTCACACTGAAGATGTGTGCAGACCAAGAAAATTATTAATATAAATGGCGGCTACCATCTCAGTATTTTAGCTTTCAGTTTGTCTCTTGATGCTGTCCTACTACTCTTAATTTCATCATATCTTACCCAAAATGCATCTTGGTCCTACAGGCACTTCTAGAAGTCAGGGTTTTTTGATTTTTTAGATGGCTTTAGAAAAACTCTTTTTCTCAAAAATATGCTTTTAGATCCCAAATTTAGATACTACTGCATACTTGCCTTTAATTTCTATTGAGTTTGACAATTTTATATAGCAAACTGTGCTATGGTCTGTCTATGACAATAAACCCCAGGCCTCTGCTTAACAACATTTATTAGTCCTTACTCTGGCTCCTGGGTGATAGAAGCGATCTATGCATGTGAATATGAGTATTTGGTTCAGAAAGTATTTTAGTTTTAGTAATATTTAGTAGTCAAACGAGGAATTTGGAAAATGGATCTCAACACTTCCTTTTCTTGTGTTATTGAATAGAGCAACAAGGTTATCTTGTTCAAATATTGGTTGCCTGTCAACTTACACTGTTTCACTTGCACTTGAGTCACAAGGAATCTGGTTAGTTGCTAAATTTTCATTTTTTATTATTGCTGGCTTCTCAAACTTATTTAAATTCAGATATTTACTTCTTAGCTTTGATATGGATTATGATATTTGTAGGAGAATATTTTTTCTCTTACCAATTTGGTTGATGCATATTTGATACAAGTGTTTTGGCAATCCACAGTGAAACACCCGCATTACACTGAAGTGGCTTTTAAAATGCTGAAGTTTTTCAAAATATGCAAATATACCGTAAGGTACACTTTCCCATATCTCTCTACCTGGGACATACTCAGTACGTCATTTTAAAGAAAGCACATTAGCATAATTAACGCCCTTAATCTGAATGCCAAATGTATATCACACACTGAATCACAGGATGGGTAAGGACAGAAAGGACCACTGGAGATCACCTGGTCCAACATCCCTGCTCAAGAAGGGTCCCCCAGAGCACCTTCCTCAGAATTGTGTCCAGATGGCTTTTGAATATCTCCAGAGAAGGAGATTTCACAATTTCTCTGGGCAACATGTTCCAGCGCTCAGTCATCCACACAGTGAAGTTCTTCCTCCTGTTTGGGTGGAACTCCCTGTGTTCCAGTTTCTGCCCATTGCCTCTCACTCTTATTTCTGANTATCACTGGTGTTCCATTTTTCTTCTCCTGATTACTTGTGGCCTTGTCCTGGAAGAACAAGATGGTTACAGTCTCTACATAACTGGCATTTTGGTTGGGAAGTCCCAGCTGGATCCTCCCTAGTCTTTTCATTTTTTCTGTCACATGACAGTAGGTGTGGTTGGTATCCAGCTGATTAAAATTACTTATACAGTGAACCATTCAGTACCTCTATCTAATATAGAGAATTATCATTAAAGAATATAAATTATACAATACACCTATGCAGAATTTCAGAAGATAATGTACCTCCTGCCAGTTCTGGAAATGAAAAGAAAATCCGATACTTCTGTTTCCACTGTTTTACCAGTCTACATCACTAAAGCTACTTAGCAGCTTTGTATGATAGAAATCAGACATGAACAGTGATCCAGAAGAGCTTTATCTGTAGCTGCCTTTCAAATGTAATCCNCCCCAGAGCACCTTCCTCAGAATTGTGTCCAGATGGCTTTTGAATATCTCCAGAGAAGGAGATTTCACAATTTCTCTGGGCAACATGTTCCAGCGCTCAGTCATCCACACAGTGAAGTTCTTCCTCCTGTTTGGGTGGAACTCCCTGTGTTCCAGTTTCTGCCCATTGCCTCTCACTCTTATTTCTGAGGACCACTGAGAACAGCCTGGCTATATCCTCTTGGTACCCTCCCTTCAGATTCTTGCATGCATTGATAAGATCCCCTCTCAGTCTTCTCCTCTTCAGGCTAAAAAAATATGGAGTGCTTCATGAGCTTGTATATCTCTATCACTATGCATATATCACTATCACCATATATATATATATATATATATATATATTATATATAAATAATATCACTGGTGTTCCATTTTTCTTCTCCTGATTACTTGTGGCCTTGTCCTGGAAGAACAAGATGGTTACAGTCTCTACATAACTGGCATTTTGGTTGGGAAGTCCCAGCTGGATCCTCCCTAGTCTTTTCATTTTTTCTGTCACATGACAGTAGGTGTGGTTGGTATCCAGCTGATTAAAATTACTTATACAGTGAACCATTCAGTACCTCTATCTAATATAGAGAATTATTATTAAAGAATATAAACTATACAATACACCTATGCAGAATTTCAGAAGATAATGTACCTCCTGCCAGTTCTGGAAATGAAAAGAAAATCCGATACTTCTGTTTCCACTGTTTTACCAGTCTACATCACTAAAGCTACTTAGCAGCTTTGTATGATAGAAATCAGACATGAACAGTGATCCAGAAGAGCTTTATCTGTAGCTGCCTTTCAAATGTAATCCTAGGCAAAAGGGGTGAAATTTACTAGCCAAAATTGTATTTAGCATCCTTTTAAGACATCCTTCCTACCTCCTTGTTCCAGAAAGACAGAAGTCTCCCATAGGTCCTATATTAGCTGGTAAATTATGTACAGCTGTCTCAGATACTCCAGGATGTCTAAAATGTCATTAAAGGCCTATGAATTCAACTCAAATTGCCCCTTGTACTCTTGGTATTAAACTACAACACAATTAAATTTTAATTGAAATTTCAATTAAAATAATGTCATTGGTTATATTATAATTTTTGTCTTCATTTTAACCTTTTCTTTTTTTTTTTAACTTCTTGAGATACAACATTTTAAGGGAAAAAAATTATGTGTAAGCTACTGAGGCAGAAGAAACTGTTGTGTAAAGCCCACAAAGCCAGGGAAGAGCACCGGCAGCACTTTCAACAGACCGTCCATGTCTAGCCTTCCTCAATAGTCATTCTTGAACTTTGTTTTGTTCACCAACCTTCAAACATCACTATATGTTTGAAGAACCTATTGAAAAGGTTTTCAGGAAGCTTTAAACATTTTTAATCACACCCTTTCAAATTTGTTTGCTCAAGCTCCTTGTCTTTTTACCTAGCAGGTAAATGAAGGCAAAGGATCTTATTTGTTCATGCTATACCCAATCTACTGACTTGGACTCACTTTTTTAAAAAAATGGCATTGATACCAAACAGTGAAGTCTTAATAACAACCTCCAAGACATCTGTCCACACTTCCAGATAAGCAAACAGTTACCTTGGCTTGCCCATAGTGGGTCAGTGTTTGGAGGAGAAGGTGATATCCAGCTGCTCAGAACTTCTTTAACTCCCTATCAATTGTTGAGCAGCTTCCTGTGGTTCTTGAGGAAGAATGAAATGAGGCATCTAATTGCAATGTAGAATTCATTATCCACTCTTTCTTCAGGGCACCACAAATTAGCCAGGAAAAGCCAATGTCAAATCATCTGGGGAACTTAGCAGTACACCAAGAGTAAGAACAATTATCTGACTCAAAGTAATCATTAAGAAGTTTGCTGAATGAAGAATGTGTTATCTTAAATCAATTTCAACAGTCTTTTCTGTAGACAGAATTTTAGATAGTATTACTGAGTGCATATAGTCCCAAAATAATGATTTTCAAATTAATTTCAGTTATTTGTTTTTGAGGTTTTGCACAAACTGCCAAGAAAAGAGCATTTTCCTGAAGGATTTTTTTAGTTGCATCTGAAGTGTGGGTAAGCTCTGGTGTGTGCAAGTCCTGCATATAAATTACCAATCACATCTAAAAGTAGTGGAATGAAAGAGGACCTTGTCAAAATGTATAGTTATTTTATCAGCAAAATATTATCTCAATTGTCAAGAAGTACATAATTTTTACTAAAAAATTTATCTTTGATGTATTTTTCTCACACTTTTTGCAGAGCCAAGTTGAAATAACATTTTTTTCCATACAGCCAAGTTGGATGCATTTAAAATAGGAACAAAGCTAAAAGCACAAACTTTTCCCCAAAAGCTTGTTTCTCTTTTATTGACTTTTTTTTTCTCCAGACAATCAAAGAAGAAAGAAGAGTGCTGGAACTCACAAATGAAAACGCATTTGGGATTGTCCAGGAGAACAAACTCACATCTGTGGTTTCATTGTTGGATCATTTGGCACATGCTGTTCATATGGTCAAAGTGCTTGGCTACAGGGGTGAATGTGGAGAGATCCTGAGCTTGGTGCTAGCTTGTTCAGAGCACCCTTATCCAAAACCTGTGTACCGCAATTACCATTGTGTCTTGTGATAGCACCTCCCACATCTCATGTCATATGGACGAGACTGTGACAAGAGCAGTGGGAAAATGTGAAGCCTGGAGCACAGGCTTGACACACCAGAGAGGATTATCCATAGTTCTTGTCTTCTTCACGGGGCTCAGGAGAAAAAGCAGCATGCCCTCAGCAGAGAGTGCAGGCAGCCTGAGCTAGTACAGACCAAGGAACAAATGACAAGACAGGAATTCGCCTGTCAGCACATTCATGGTTTGTGCAGGCAATTCAGCCTTTCTGAGCATCACCCTGCTAAGCACATAGCAAATCAAAAACATGCCCCAGGATGTGGCATGCAGTAATTGCAAAAGAGTGAATAAAAGGGCTACATTCATATTCTTTCTTTGTTGTACCGTTTCTTCTACGTTGTACAGTTCTGTATTTTACAAGCTCTCCCTTTCTATGGGAATCTTATTTTCAGTTCACATATAAGCACTACATGAGCAAGCAGTAGGCACAGTTAAACATGTAAATCTATTTAAATTTGAATAACATTGTAGAAGATCAAAGGAAATATTTCATGAGTAAAGTTTGTCATGGTTTAAAATAGGAAAAGCACTCTACATTAAGATTTCCAGTTTGATTGTTTTGCTTTCAGTCATCAGAATACACACGAGCTTTTCAACTGGTAGAGCAGTCTTAAAATTAATGTGCTATGAAAGTAAAATTACTTTGCTGCACTTTGCATCCTTTTCTTCTTATCCAAGAGCCATCTGACAGCCACCTAATACCAGCCAGATTTTCAAGTGCCCCTTCTTCTCCTTATTGCAGATAATTGGAAGCATCTGCTCCATTGTTAAAATGAGCACTCCTGTGCTTATAGATGAAAACTGTGATCTCAGCATATCCAAACATCTCTTCATCTTCCCAGATTCAACATCATTTTCTAGTTCTGATCATGTCCTGGAGGAAGGAGTTGGTTATTCTAAGTAGTTATTCCTTGTTTTATGTCAATTTGAAGAAATTGCAGAACTGCTGTAATTTTCAAGTCAATTGTTTCTCCTCATGCCACCTGTGAACTAAAAAGGATGTGCTTTCCAAAAGATACTCAGTGCCTGATGCTCAGTTTTAGGTTCCTTGGCCATTCCTGAAATATTTTAGGTGTCGCATCTTGGCCAATACAGCAGCAGCAGTTCCATGGCACAGAAGATGTTGAGTATTGGAGGCCTGGTTATGGAAAGTATCAGTGTGGGCATGCCATTCCCTTTGGTTTGTGAGGATCCTCACAGGCTGACTGCCCTACAAACAGCCCAAGAAAAAGAGATCCTTACACATTGAAAGGACCCAGCAGGTTTATCTCTGGTACTTCTTTTTTCAGCTCTTGCTGGTCACAAGGGCCAAGAGCCAGACTACAGGGACTGTCTACATGAGCGTGTTCAGTAAAGATGGCAAAGAGTGAAAGAGGGTCTGCAAATCTTCAGCAGAGATTGGTATTCCTGTCTCTGAAGGAGACTACTTTTGTCTATATTTGGTAGTTCCTGTTCAGAAGAGTTCAGATACAAAATATATGGTTTGCTGGTGCATGGCAGAATTGCACAAAGAAGGCACTGCTAAAAGAACTTTGAGACTACTGTAGCTCTTGCTTTTCTGCATTTGATAAGTATTGTAGACATTCCAACAGATTTCAACATCCCCCAAGACACAGATCTCTTAAGTCTAACTTGATAATGCATTTTTTACATTGAGAATCATTAAGATCCCTAATTTATATCTATAAGAAATTTAGGCATCCAGTGTCCCATACAAAACCAGTCTCCTAGAAAACCAGGTAGTCTAGTAAGTGACTCAGCTCAGCCTGAGACAGACTCACACCCTGGGCTCTCCCTACTGACTCTGAAGAGAGCTCAGACACCTGTATCTGAAATCATAACACCTATAAGTAGATGAAAGGGATGGGTTGTCTCCATCTGCAAACTGAAGGACTCCCTGATTCTCCTGTTACCATTGCACTGAAAGAGACACGCTTTTCCAGGAGTTAATGGTGCTGCACATGAGTTCTTGGGGTACTCTTGTCAAATGTAGGGGACACTGCGGGATTTCTTAATCTTTCTACCCACTACTGGTCACTTATTTATAAAGCAAAGATTAAAATGTCTTTTCCTTTCGATTTTCCATGACCCTCTTACAAAACATAATCCTTTTTACCATCCTCTCTTTCTCTTTAAATTAGCATCATTTTGAAGCTGCTAGTACACAGAAAGCTGTTTCCCCTAGTTTGTTTGTGGGCTTCTGTGCTGCAAAGAGCAGTTTAAAGGGTGACTGTAAACACAGTGATATTGTAGCCTGAACCCCAACCAGACCCCTTTTTGGCAAGCATCCAAGCTTGGTCTCCCATCCCTCTCCAATCTTGGAGGTGCTCAGTACTTCCCCCACAACTTTTGTGCTACCTCCCTTTAATTTTCTCTTTCAGCTTAAACACTTCCACCATTCCTTTCATCAGTACCACAATGCTTCTTCAAATCCCAGATCCCTTAAAGCCCTTCCCTTTTAGCCAGAATTTGCTGACACAATTTTTCTTTTTCTTGAAAATGATGTGACCCCTTTTTTTTGGCTTCTTCCAGCAAAGGACACTTCTGCAAAGTAAGATTTGTTAAAAGCTTCAACCTGCTGACAGATTGTAGCAAGTAGCTTTTTTCTTGGATATTTTTGCAACTGTCGTGTCTGGTGCTGGGTAAGGCTGGCTCAGTGATTGTTGTACGTAACCAAAAACTGCCGAGTTCCTGTACATCAGGCAAGACAAAATGCCTTCTGGTGACAAAGAGTATGTCTACACAAGCAGGAACAATATAGCTCTAGTTTGAAAGCTTTGTCTAATACATTCTGCTTCTTAGAAAGGGCTGATATCATATCAGCTTGGCCACTTGATGTCCACTAAAACAAAGAGTTTCTGTCAAAAAAAACTATCAGTCTACACAATGAACAGAAAACATGAATCTATCAGTTTTATTTCATTTTCTTTTTGTGCTACTTAACTGTGCTGTTGTCCATCTCCAGCTCTAGCTTTTCTTCTGGACATTGAATAAAATTTTCTATTCTGAATTTTCTCTGCTATTTGATTTTTTTTTTTTTTTACAAAACACATAGGCAGGTGTAGCAGCCACTCTTCTGAGAAGTAGGCTAGTACTTATTTAAGGTACTTTAAACTTCAGTCCACCAGACTTTCTAAAAGCCTCTGCAGTTTGAATACAGAAGTGGTTAAGACAAGACAGCGGGCTGATGGGGACCTGGTATCAGATCTGTTCAAAGGTGATGAAAAAAATAAAAGTGAAGTTAGATGATCCAAAATTGCAGCCCTTACCTATCCCCAAGCCTGTTAATCACTCCCAATTTCTTTTTTCACTGCTTGTCTTCACTAATGGTTGGCAATATCAGACCACTGGTCCTAGTTTGAAGAAAATTTCAGCTTAACCCAAGCAGAGCGTTTAATAGCTAAGTGGCTTTTCTTGAGTAAAAACTCACACTTGTAAATTAATCATGCTGCAACAGTCTCACTCTAGGTTAACTCCACATACCAATTTAACTCATTTTCCATGTTCTGAATGTGGAAACATTAAATCTAGGTCAATATTTTCAGTAAAGTCAATAAATTATTCACTGAGTCAATTATTTTCTCAAGATATTTTGTACCACAAATTTTCTACCTGATGCCACAGAACCATTTTAGCATTCAAGGAAAGAAACCACTCTTATCTGCAAATGAACTATGCAGTCATGCATCTTAATTCAGAATTTTACATCACTAGGTATAGCACAGCAGAAGGAAAGAAAATTTCACCCCACCATACACTTGATTATCTTCAGACTGAGATGTACTTGTGTCTATATCTGCTTGTTCATAAAGTCAAGAAGGTGAAAATCCTCCATTAATGCAATAAAAATTGTATATTCCTAGAAGCAAGTCATTAAGCAATTTTTCTGACATTGGCTGGAAAGCGTAATATAGTTTCAGATCACTTGCCTGACCCTGTAAATCAAAATGTACTCATGATTTAACAAATCCAATTTTTTAGCTTATTTCCATTTTGATTTTTACAGTTTACATGTTGTATAAGCAAAATCACACTGAAGCAAAATTTGGAAGTAAAAAGAAGCAAAAACGGGATAATAGTCTCCTGTCTTCTAGACAGAGGCTTCTGACAGAAGTGAACTGTAGGAAAAAGTGGAATAAAAGATACGGATATTTGACATGTAGAGGTGAATAAGCAGCCCTGAAAATAAGGGCTGGGCAGATAAAAGAAGGAAAAGAATGCAGTCAGAACACTAAGAGATGGTTTGCAGGGAGTGCTGGCAATCCCACCAACATGGGGAGAGATGGATTTAGACATACTGTCATAAAAAATTCACAGAGCTCAACCACAGCTGATCAAAAGTTAAAAGGAAATCTTCCAGTGAAATCCTGTCAAAACTGACATGCTCAACATTCTACTCCTTACAAAGCCAACCCCAGCAGCTGAACTGGTGATGAATGGCTTGAACCGAGAAACTGCCATGGAAGTTTCTGTTGCGTTGGCCAAATGATGCTCATCGGCTGTGGCAGGTGGTGTGGAAACTGGCAAAGGCATCCCACTGTGTCTGTCAAATTCTCCTTCCCTTCTCCCTTAAGGGTTCCTTTTGCTTTTCATCACTGTCATGACCATGCTCCAAAACAGGTCCTCTTCCTCAGCTGCACTCCCAGAGAAAACTTGAGAGTGTCACACATTGCAGGACCACACAGTGAGAACCTTTGCTCCCACTCACTTCCAAAAATTAAACCTTTCTCCCTCTCTGCAGCCTTGACCTGATAATTGTGCTGGTGGCAGGAATAAACTGTTAGTGCTGCTCCACTGAATTTGGATTTTAAATGTTCAGCATGCCATTCATTAAAACTGTAATTATTATAGGTATTTCTTTTAAAAAGGCATTGGTGTCACACTTCTGGTTTTTTTTTTTTCACAGCTTTAGTTCTGATCATTAAGGAACTGCCAGAAAGAGGAGAGAGACTCATTTCACAGTGGAAAGCATTTGTATGTGCTTAACCAAAATGAATCTTCAAGTTGAACAAACAATTCCAAAGAGCCTTGCTTCTAATGGGTTTTCTAGTTATATTGACTAATGTACAGAGAAGAAAGGTCAAGTAACAACTATGTGCAAATAAAATTAGATTCTGCTGAAATCAGAATCTATGACTTAGTTCTGACTCTTTTTTCCCAAGCCATTCACTATCAGAGGTTACCTAATTATACAATACTTTACACAATAAATGCAAGCATTGTGCTTTTTTGGCATCTTTTATATCTCTATTAGAAGAAGCATGTACAAGATGAATACGCACTATATGAACCCAGACCCGTGGTGTTGAATGTTCGGGTGATTAACAGTGGTTCAATGTACAATTAGATATTTTGGATTTGAAAGTCACTGGTAACAACACTAATGGTGTAAAAGGTTTTCCTTTAACCTACTGAGATTTTGGGACAGTGAACCATTAACTTAAAGGTATTTCCCTTCTGAGGACCTAAGGCCACACACAGATCCTAGTGTGGCTTCATTCTTGATTATCACCCAAGTGCTTCTGTAATGCAAATATTAATCTCTGAAATAAGTCAGCAGATGCATCATGTACTGGTTCTTCCTGAAGCATGGACACATCATGAGCCACATGGCAAATAGTTAATAGGATTTCAAGTACATTTGCAAAGCAGGCTGTTAAAAGCAGTTTGTTGCATTTAAATGGCATAAAAGGTCGAGTTTATTCTAAGCTCTATACTATGTATGACATTTGGAATTTAACACAAAAGAAGAGGAACAAACTAGAATATAGTTCTGGTACTTATTTTTAGCTAGAAGTCCTTAACACATTGAAGCTTACATGACAGGGCCATTTCCTGTTGCAGGACACTCCCATCAATAATTGGAGAGAGATTGGGAAAGCCAAAGATGAGAAATTAAATCCCTGAAACACTTCTTTTGAAGAGCAGGACAGGAAGTGGTGAGAACAGACATTTATTTTTATACTGAGTGTCTTGGTTCTAGGGAAATGAGAAAACGCAGTGTGAGTTGTATTGGCAAGCAGTGAGTCATTGATCCATTTTGTTGATAAAAGTATGGAAAAAGTATCCCTTAAGGAGGAAATAAACTGTTGAATTTGGAGTTTTACCTGCAGAAGGGGCAAAATTCTTTTTCTGCAGCTCTATTGTTGCACCTGTCCATGTGAAACACTGTAAAAATTATGAATTTAAATACATAATGGAAAAGACATAATCAAGGAATGGCAGCTAGTCAGCTATATTTCCCATACAGCCCCTTTTATTTTATCTTTGTGATGCCTGATTTGGTGTTTTTACTGACGGCAATACACGATATCCCTCTTTCACAGAAATTCTACTGAGTGCTGAAAATATGTGCTGAATACTTTACCTTTTAGAAAAATATATAAAAGCTGTAGGCACAGTTCCCCAATGGCATAACTTGCATGTAAAGATGCCTCTTATGTGTTTTTTTTCTTGCTATTACTTGAATCCCCTACAGCTTCCTACAACCCTAATGTAGCGCTTCCTACTCAAGAAGCTCAGCCATGGGCCCGCTGATTAACAAGTTTATGGGCAAAAGCAGAAACATCAGGATGAAATCTGCTCCCTAATGCCATGAGTTTGCACCAAAGAGCCCCAGTAAGGGAAAGGCACTGCTGCAGCGGGTGTTTCCCAGAAAATCAGGGAAAGGGGAGTATCAAATTGCACCATTGACTCTCTGACTGCCTCTTGGAACCTGTGTCTATCCCTTCTCCCATGTGGCTGAAACATGGCTGTGCTATCTCTGTCACAGCCTGGGTCCCACTAGCATGTCATCAACCTTATTTGCAGCCCCGAAATCCAGAACACACCATTAGATTATCCAGCGTGAGCCTTCTCGGGGGATTGAACCAAGAGAGGAAAAAAATTGACTTCTGCCCCACTCCAGGCTTAGTTGGGTGGTATTTTTCTACATCATTTCAGAGCTGTCTAAGTAATTCAGGACTCAGAATTTGACATGAGGTGTATTTTTTCCTCAAAAAATGTTTAGTGTTGATGTTTAAGCCTTTCTTTACCACATAAAAATAGTGAAAAAGTTGTTGGAAATAAAAACATATCCAAGAAAGAGAAGGAGCAGACAAGGGAAGGGAATTATCAATATAATCAGTGCTGAAGAGATGGAGTGTTCCAAGCCTGTATCAGGGCAATTGGTCATTCAGTTTGAATTTGGATTTGTCAGGAGCACAGAGCTAACCCATCATTCACTGAGGATACGCTGTTCCTCCTCCATTGACTGCATTTTTAGAAAAGTCAGCATTTTCCATAAGAAAACTTTTACAGATGCTCTTGGGTATTGAAGAATAGCAGCCTTGCCAAAAGAGTAGCCTTAGATTTCTCGTTATTCCCAGCCTCTGACTCCTCAGAGTACCATCTTTCATCTTCCAAATAATTTTCTTGTCAGAATGTGACTTTTTGAGTAGGATTTTTCCCCCTTCTGTCCAGTTGCTTTTATATTTTTATCCTTCATACTGAAGGAAGAAGTTTTATCTCGGATCAGCACAGGTCCCTTTATGTTTTGCCTTCTATTTCAGCAGCATGTTGTATTTAATAGGAGACATTTCCAAAAAGGCTGAGGGTCAGACTTTCAAGTCTGCACTTAACGGCTGTGTGTGTTTGAACTGAATATTCACTCAGACAGCTACAAAGGTTCCCTTCAGCAGACTGGCCACGCAACACAATGCACGGCTGCCTTGCAGATTCCCAAAGAAAATCCTAGTGAGCAGGAGCAGCCATTTGAGACACAAAGTCAGGATTTCTGTGCCAGTGTCTGGACAATATGATCGTGCCCCTGCCAGAGCAATTCGGGTCAGCATTGTGCGGACACCATGGCATTGTCCCTTCTAGTCTTGACTTAAGGTGGCATGGAAGGGGCACTTTTCCTTCAAGCTTCCTGCACATTTTGAAAGAGTGTGACTTTTGTAACAAAGCTCACATTCTAATCTCTCATTTGGGTCTTGAAGGTTGCATGGCAGCTGTGGTCTTTAAACATGCCTGATCAGCTGCTTAGGCACAATCTTTCTTAGGTATGACTGGAGTATCTGTTAAGATCAATGTGCTTCAGCAGCAGCCTAACTTGAAATTCCCAGTTCATAGTTGTTGGACACTTTTATTATTATTTTGCTTAAGACTGGAAATGAAAAGTTCCACTGGCAGACCAGAATCAAACTCATGGCCTGTAAAGTAAAAAGAGATTATGAGTCCCAAATTCAATGTCTGAATGAAGTTCTCCTCTGGGAAGTTTTTTTTGCCATTTCCTGAAAAATATGCAAAGTATCTTGTATCTTTTGCAGTGGACACCCTGTCCATGACAGAATTGTTATCACATAGTCTGAATTTTTCTGCATTTTTGTTGCTATCCGTGTAAAATGATCAACTTATTTTTCACAATGGATCTACAAATAAAAGCAAAGCCTATGCATTTTATAAGTCATCTGACATTCCAACAGTGTGCTGTTTTCTGTCTTTGGATGACTCATTGTCATATTCATTTGTTAGCTTGTTCATCTATTAAATGTAACACACTCTATGACAAGTGACCCATTTAATTTTCAATTCTAATTATGCCTTTTTGGACCCTCCTAGTTCACTTTTTTCTAGTCTGAGTGCCAAAGGTTAATATCTTAAAATTAGATATCTAAACAGTAGTGGGACATAGGCACTGCTAAATGAGTAAAGCAATTATAACTGCACAACTTTAAGCATTTTTTCTACTAACTTTCTATAAATAAAACTTTCCTCAAAGGTTTCAAAAAATATCAATTCTGAGCTAATACCAACTATAAAGTTATTGCCAAATTGAACTAATTCTGGAGTTATGAGTATCAAGACAATTACTACGGAAGTCTATAGAAATGCAAATTTTTCGGTATTTTGTTCAAGTTAGAATACCTGACACAGCTATTCTACACACACAGACACAGAATATAAGCACAAACCACATTTTCATAGCACATATTCTTGCTGGTTAGTACATCTTGATTAGCACATATGATTGAATGTGATCATTCATGCTATTACAAAATATACACTTTAATAGTGTTCAAGATTGTTGATGTTTGGCAAGCTCTGTAATTGCTTTAATGTTTTATAATGATAGTATTGCATTGATTTCTTTTTGATATTTTTCTCTTCATTATCAAGCTTCTGGATCTACTACAGCTTCTTTACTATTTGTGTCAGACACCTTTCAAGATTTGTGTGCCTTTCCTCCCTATTCTACATATTTGGGTTTCAGCTCTTCCACGTCTCTCCCAAGGCCAGTGTAAACAAATGATTTCTGAGGCCATGGAGGCTGTGTAAAATGTCTGAATGACAAAGTAATGAACACTCTTTGTGACTGGAGTCAGCACAAGTATTTATTGCTAAGCAACAAAGACTGATGTCAACGAGTTTTGCCAAATGCAGATGGTGAGTAGGTTTGTTGAAAAAATGAAATCACTCTAACATAACTCTTTACAGCAGATACTAATATAATAGAAATAAAATGCACTCAACTGGTCGGAGCGAAGCGCTCCACAGAGAGGAATGAGGTTAATTTAATAATACTTTCTGATGGCTTGGCCTGTATTTTATGGAGTTGCTCATATGTGAAAATATTCCTAAACTATCTCAGCAAGATTAAGGAAGGAAAAACATCTGCAAAGCTTTCCTAAAGTGCCTACCATCCACAAATGTGTGGTTCAGAATGTTGCTGTGAGCAAAGGAAGGACACCTGGCTGGTGGGGAGGTGGTGTTTGGAATAGGCAAATACAACCTTACTGGACACTTTAGACTCTCATAACATAAACAACTTTTAGTCCTGTTCAGCAAATGCCTTTGTGTTGTCTTGCTGAACAACTCACCAGTTGTGACTGGTGGGCTGAGATTGATGATTATGTCACTGTAAAGCTGAATCGTTTCCCTGTGGGCAATGCCCACCAAATTCCTTTTATCCTTGTTTGAGACCAGATCTGTCACAGTGTAGAACACACTCATTTATCTGCTTTGAGCACCCTCATGAAAACACAGTAATCTTAAACACATCCTTTAGGCAGAGCTCAATGTCAATATCAGATGTAATTTCCCTTCTTCGCATAGGCAGTAGACAAAAGCAGACCTTACTCCCAAGCCATGAGAAGTCCCGACTCTCTGCAGTAACAGTGTGCTTGGTCTGAAGAGCACAAAATTGAATGGGTGTTAGTCAGTACTTAAAGAATATGCAGGGCATTCTCTTCTGGTTCAGCCAAACTGCTAAAATAATTTACTATAACTCACCCCTGGTGCAAACTGCACCAGGAAGCAGCAACTCCCTTCCCTGGAAGTCTGTATACCTTGCTCACCCTCCCAGAAACCACCTGCTTGAACCCAGCTTAGAAGATCAGTTCTGCTGCCCTACTCCCAGGTGCCAGTCACTTTCTGTGTAAAGAGACCCTATGTTCATCCTAGAATTCCTGCTAATTCCCTCAAGTGGATGACATGGAAAGACAGGCACATTCCCATGTTCTCAGCCTCCACAGCGAGTGAGTCACCCTCGCTGGCCTGCACCAATCCTTCTGCTGGTGCAGAGCCTGGAATAGTAGCCTATAGTAGGATAAGTACACACAGCAGTGTGGTGATGGCAATAAAGTAAACACACACACACAGAAAGAGGACCCTACATCTTGTTATAGAAAGTGGCTTAATTTGCTTCAAAGTAAAGATGTTGCACCTCAGGCAACTCATTAAACAAGTCTCTTGCGTCTGAATGAAAAATGTAACATGCATGAAAATTACTGTCTTGGCTTGAGTGAAAAAAAAGATCAGCCAGAGCTCGTGTGGGACTTGGCTGGGAAAAATTATTTTACTTTAAGCTATTTTTATTTCTTTTAGCTGGGTTAGACAACCAGCCGTATTGTACTGTACAGTTACAACAGAAAGACATGAGTTAGAATTAGGTAAATTCACCTAAAAAAGACAATAACCCATTTTGACCAGTGGTTGTATTTGGAAAAGATTTTAGGAAATACGGTATTTTTTGTCACTTGCTTTACTGTTTTTATGTGTTGTCAGTATCTTGGCATTTTCAAGGGTTTGGATCTAGTTGTTCAAGGTCAGTTGCTCTGCCTGTAAATGTTTGTAAGCTTAAGTGATTTTTCAGGACTTGAGTTATTCAAAAATCGTTCAGTTTTTCAGTTCACTGTTGAAACTGAGCATTCAACCTCAGTATGCTTCTGGTGTCTCATCAGGCAAGCAAAACTGGTGAAGTGGGGAAAGTGGTAATGACAAATGCATGCTAACTCAAACAACCTCTGAATTGACTTCTTGGTTTTTAGGGGCTCTGAAGATATTTTCAGGAATACTGAGCTATTCAAATATTCAGGATATATTGAGAAATATCAGCTGAGCAATGGAAATTTAATTTAATTTAATTTCAGCAGTTTAATCACAGATTTCTTTATGAATTTGTTTGGACTGAGGGGAAAAACCCCATTTTTTCAAACAGTCCTAGCCACTGTGCTTCTTCTCTTGATGACTAAGCATGTTCACAAAGCCTCAAAATTCTGTTTTCTCCATCTCTAATGCACTGCTGAAACATCTAGCACTCATGTCATTTAGCTTTAAAAGCTATTAATGCATTTGGTAAAGATGAAAAGTGAAATATGAAATTCTGTCAAGCATACTGAAAGCTATAGTTAGTCTTTTTTAATAAATATTTTTCAGAAAATCAGTTTAGTCTATGATAAATGCACTTTTTCAAGAATAGCACAGTAGAGTATTGAGAAAAATCTTTACAGCTGCTGAATTCTGAACTTTTTATTTAACTGCAAAACATCCAGAGTGCACACAGAGATGGCGTAAACTTTCCAAGCCCATCAAAGTTTTTTGCCCTTGAACTGATCAGACTATCTGTAGATGTGAAAGGACACTGCCTTTTCCATGTCCATTCTGCTGAGCCTGGCAACAAGGGCTTGAATTAGTGTCAAAATATGACAGTGGGTATTAAACATTTAGCATTTTGGGCTTAGATGTTGAGTTCCTACATGCCACTTGAGTGTCTAGACTGTAGAGTGAAAAGTTTAAAACTTAAATTACATTATCGTTATTATTGTTGTTGTTATTGTTAATGTTGTTTTTTTTTGTTGTTGTTGTTGTTGTTAATGTTGTTTCATTGTTTGTTGTTGTTTTGTTGTTGATAATGTTGTTTTGTTTGTTGTTGTTGTTGTTGTTATTATTATTATTATTATTATTTTAAATAGACTCCAGAAATCAAGAGGTAAGTCAAGATGAATAACCAGTCTCAATTTACTAACTTTCCAAACCTAACACAGAACCAAGGTATTTTTAATTGCAACTACCCAAAGGATTAGTTGCAGTCTGAACTACACCATAGATCCGGCAGCCCTCATCTAATCAGAGCCCTTTGTATTTGTGTGGTAATATTACCCCACAACTAATGATATCTCAGCAGACACTACAGCTCTCTTCCAACCAAAAGTAAACATTGCAAAGGCCATTTGAAAATCAAATGTCCCCCTCAGTGTAAGGGAGAGTCTGGAAAATGCTACTAAGTACAGAAACAGCAAATTGCAGGGAATATCCTTCTTAGGTGTTAATTGAGAACAATGTTGGTATATTATAGTACCCTTATAATAATCTAATATATTAAAAGACATTAAAATGTTATGAACTACTAAAGCTCTGATGCTGATTTGGTGTAAGTACATTTTGGCTTCCAGCCAGTAGTGTTGAAAATTTTCAAAATTACCCTGTTCTGGTGTGAAGACGGAAAAGTTTGAAAGCTTTATTTTATTCTTATTCTCTTTGACATGTCTTACCCCCCATACCATTAATAAGGGGGGGCCTGCAATACAACTATAGGGCTGCGAAACATGAATACATCATCCTTGGAGAAAACAGAGAATATAATTTGAGAATAAAGCTGTTAGCTGGTCTTAACTGTGGCCCCAGAAGCCTTCTGTAAATCTGACTTTAAAATTCAAACTTTCAGCTATGTCAGGATGTATCAAATGAAGTGCATTTATTTGGCTCCTTGGATGTGCTGTATATTGAAATGTCTGGTAACTCACTAACAAATTCATATCTTGTCTTTTTAGAGAGATGTAGGAAAATAACGGGCCTCAAAGGAACTACCTTTCAGAACAAACATGTTCTCTCATTGTTTTCTCAGAGAAGGAAACAAGGAAAATTAAGTAAAAGCAGATGGCATTTTATGTCAGAAAATCGTCTCACAGAATCATGTCATCTAAAAACTCAATAACTCAGTTACGTGTCTGCTAGAGAATTTATGTTTGCTATTAGGCCCATGAGCTCCTGAACCTATTGCTGTGAAAGGTTTGAGGGAAATGAAGTCAGGATGTCATACAAAAATGAGTGATATTTAATAATCTGTCACAACAAATATTTTCCACCACTTCTTACTGAAATCTTGCTTGGCAGAGATCTAGAGATCCTCTTGATACTCAAGTCAACTTCTGAAGGAAATAAAATACCATAAACAGAGAAGGATGGCAGTATTGATCTTTATGGTGTTAAAAATTAGGATATCGAAATGCCAGATATACTGAAATGCCAAAATTTTAATTGACTTTAAAAAACAAATTCTGGGGCTCAAAAACTTTTTAATTCAATCACATAAAAAGGTCAATGGAATTTAGCTGTTCTTTAAAAAAAAAGGACAAAAAATGTCAATAGGTCTTTTATATCTCCACAAGACTCAGCCTTGAAAAACATGCACCTTGTTTAATAATTAGGCAGCTATATCATACTTTTGTAAGTTGTTTGTATGCTGACAGGCACAAATGGGTTTAAAGTTGATCTGT
Source organism: Pardalotus punctatus (assembly GCA_013400915.1). Lineage (NCBI taxonomy): Eukaryota > Metazoa > Chordata > Aves > Passeriformes > Pardalotidae > Pardalotus > Pardalotus punctatus. Next base: position 94,630 of record VZTX01011785.1, read on the forward strand.
GTGTGTGTGTATGATTTTTCTGTGTGTCTTCTCCACCTTTTCAGCACCCAGAACTTGGTCTCTCTGAAGGTGGGACGCAGGTCTACCCTTGCTGCAAGCAGAGTGAGAAGCCAGGTTTCCAACCACTGCAGGAAAGATGTTCCATGAAATCACCACCAGTGCAGCAACCAGTTGGATTTGCAAAGCTTAAGGACAGATGAAAGGGGGAGATGGGCCATGGCTGTTTAACAAATCTGGCACTGCCTGCTTTGCCCATAGCTGCAGTGGTCCCTGCTACCAAACAGGGACTCCAGGTGGTTTGTTACATGGTTCTGCTAGTTCTTGCAGAAATTGCCTCAGAACTTTGTGAAGAACAAAGAAAAATAGTTCATTGTTGTACTACTTACACTGCAGTAGTTGGTAAGACTATAAAGAAACTATCTCAGAAGCTTCAGCTCAGGAAAGATCCAGAGAAAACTGAGGTGATGGTAGGTTTTTATCCCAAAACAGCATGTGTGAAGAGTGATTTGCTAGGGTGTACAGTTTGTTCAGAAAAGATCTATTTTTTCCATTGACGTTAGAAAAAAAATCTGGAGGAAAAAACCCAGAATCTTAATATTCCTTTAATAATCTGAACTTTGGTATGACAATAGAACAGCACATAGATGATGGTACAAAGTTCTTAACAATGTCACGAAACTACCAGCGCAAAAAACCCCCGAGCAACTCTATTAACAATAAGCACTATTCACTGCAATAGTTCCAGTAACACATTTACTCAATTGCATGCCTGCAAATGTTGAAAAACATCTCCATATGAAATAAGACATGACATAAAGTACACAGTTTATACCAAAAAGAGAGGACTAGCTGCATCTATGCTTGCCTGAAATTGTCTCAGCTAACAACGCTCAGCAAGATGCTATAATGTTGGTTGCTGAGACTGGTTATGGCTTATATAATGATATAACTTTATTTCTGAATTTTCTACTCTGTTTATGGTGTCACAATAGCTAGTTATCTGCCTTCACAGAGTCATTGAAATATCAAAACCTCTGGAGCCCATCACCGCTCGCTATCCTCCTTGGAAGTGACTGCAATGGGAGACGGCTACACATGCTTAGTAAGAAGCTTGCTGGGATCACATCACCCCAAAGTGATTAATCACCATTGTGTCTGCTTTCAGTCAAGACCCATTTATCATGGTTAGGTATTTGTATTGGACATGTTTGACATATACCTAATGTTAAAGCATATAAAGTAAGTTTACGATAATTTCACCATGTCAGAGTCCAAAAGAAGAGGAATAGGGAGAGTTCTCCCAACTCATAGAAGTTATTAATTAGCTAGTCAAGGACTTTGTTCTAGCAAGAGACATTTGCATCTCCAAGGAGCTGAAGTAAAAATACTTATTTTAATTGAGAAGAATGATCAGATGGTTTCTTAGATAATGAAGCAAAAGAATAAGTTTCAGGAAGATTAGATTTATCTGAGCTCCCTAGAATATTTTAAAGGAGAAATTTCTTATAAGAGATAAAACTTTGTCCAAAGGGAGTGAAAATATAAGTATATGCCACAGGACTAACTCACTCCTTGGGGTATGCTGCAGGCCTGCTCCACTGGATATGCCCTGACCCTGTTCCAGCTTTGTTTTGGGAGACCTAAGCACCATTCTTGTCCCCTTGGAAGTTGTGGGGATGTCCCCTTCATCTCAGACAATTAGGTTGTTTCTGAGGGTAGTACAGAAAAGGTCACAAAAAAGGCAATAGCATTTCAGACATTAGCATTTGCATGTAGAGGACCATGTAAAGCCACCAGATTACTGCCTCTCCTGAGAAAAAGAAATCATTTGTGGGATGAGAAATGCTGTTGGGGTGAGAAAAAGCCTATTTCCTGAGCAGCAGTCACCAGCCCCATTCTTCCAGTCTCCCAGGAGTTGGAGCAGCAGCATGCCCAAACCCCAGAGCTGTCTTGCTACTGCTGCTCAGGCTCCATCTGACTTCCACAGTGGAAGAAACCAGGCTCCACTCGCTCAGTCTTAGGATGTCAAAATTAACATCTGCCTACTCCACTAATGAACCTTGAGCTGGTGATTGAAAATGTATTGGCATCCCTAGTTTCTCATTTAAAAAGCTGCTTTTGCAGATATCAAACCTTTTATGAGCTCTTGTCTGAAATTCCTTCAGTTCTGCATCTTGCTTTCGAACTGCAGCCAGTCTTCAGTAGCAGCATTGCTGATTCTGCAGACAGGGTCCTTACTGCCCCTCTGTTCCTCCTCTGCCCATATGACCAAAGAGACTTTGCCTTCACCTTAAAAGAGCATTAATCCCATTTTGTTTGGATTCAGGCAGGGCAATCACGCTTATTTTGATAATTTATTGACAGATCACCTTCTCAAGTGCCACCTCAATCTGTGTGTGGATGTGTTCTATTTTAAAAATCTTCTGTATTTGTTTTGTTCTGGCGAGGCTAATGCTGCCAATCCCTTTCTCCCAGAGAGACAAAGAAGCAGCTTGCAGAGGGAAGACCAAAGCAGTGCAAAAGCTCAGCAGCTTCAAAGTGGAGCTGGCTGGCTCCACAATATATATATTTCTTACACAGATTGCTGCAGAGTCCATGACAACAGCACAGCCACTGTAGTGCTGCTTGCTAACTACAGTATGGCCATGAACTGCATCCCATCCAAATAAAAATGCAACCATTTACAGTGGGGGCAAGAATATGAACTGTGTCAAGAATATCAATAGGTAAGAGATAAGATATCAGGAGGCAGAGCTTGAGAATATGGCTTTTAGGGCTAAGATCAATAGGGCATGTACACTGCAAACAGTGCTGTCTGTGGAGATCTTTGTATCAGCTTCAGTGCTTCCTCTGAGAGCTGAGAGAAGCTCCAGAATATCTCGGGAGTCAAAAGCAGAGAACAGGTAACAAAGCAGGGGGGAGGACAGAGATGGTTAAAAGCAATTAGGAACTTCCCCACTATTCAGGAACTTGACAAAAGTTTATTGGAGCACAGCAAAACTCCCAGTAGGAACTGCTCTTTTCTACCTGGGAATGGATTTCTGAAAAGTTGAATAGCTCTGTAAAGGTGGTTTCACAAGGTCAGAGGAGTAAGAGAGATCTTTAAGGAGGGCCCTGATGTTCTGTCTTATCTTTACTTACCATAGTTTGTGCTCATGCAGTGTCTTCCCAAAATACTGCATGACAACCCCAGAAAAGCAGCTCTAAAGACTATAGGAAGCTCTACTGACACATGCTGAATTCAGCATCTGCAGATAGCTTTTCTTTCCCCCTCAGCTAGTTATCCATGAATTCTAAATTTAATCACCACCAAATATTTTCATATTTTGATTAGCTCTCCTTCAAAACAATTTAAATTAAATATGAACCTAGACATGTACCCCTGGGGCCTGAGCAGGTGTCCTCCCACAGAACTGGTTTAAGAATAACCTACCTTGGTGATTTTAGCTGACCCAGATGACTTGCTGCTGAAATAGGCACTCACATTGTCTGTTCTGGCATCTTGACTTTAGGGAAGTCAGCTTTACCTGAGGGCAATACCTCCTACAGTGCTTCAGAAAGTTCCCCAAGAGAGATGCCTCACTGAGTGCTCCGACACAAGACATAGCCTTTTCACAATCAGACACTGCTCAAGTGAAAAAACAGTTTAAAAAAAATCAAGCAAACAAAAATCTCTGAAAAGCCTTGTGTCTAGACCCTGAAACACACAGGATTGGACAACCCAGTAATTCAAAACCTGTACTTGTAAAATATTTAGCCTGAAAGGTGCGTTCCTCACAGTCTTTTAATCCCTTTAAATCTGGTTTATATATCTACTGTCTTTGTTAGGATGCTTTAAATATCAACATACACTATAAACTTCGTTTCTTTCAGTGGAAACAGACATGCTCTTGGTCGTCTCAATCAGAAATGGGATTTGGCCATTTATATCTCTATAGACATGATTGTATGCAGGAAATTGGTTATTAAATGGGTAACATTGATTTAGGGTGCCAGAGTTCTTTGTGGTTTATGTTATATCATATATCATATGGAGTTGATGTCCAGTTTCCAATTCACTTCATTGTTCCTCCTTATGCACTTGCAGCACATTTGGATGTCAGACAGGGTGCCAGAATGTGTTCAGAAATCCTGGTGAAGAAGTTGTGTGAGGAACCCTGCTCTCACCCCCATTAACAGTCAAACAAAACAGCAGTCCAGGCTGCAGCCCTCCACAGGGCTGGGCAGGAATAGGCACCATGTGATGCCCTTTTCATGTCTCTTGAGTCCCCAGACGCTATGGCCCAGATGATCACGTTGCAGATCTGAGTTGTCCACCCCAGTAGGTGCAGCTGGCAGGCATTGCAGGTCATCCCCAAAAAGAAAGCACAACAATGTGTTCACCTCCTCGGTAGGCAGAGGCTGCAAGAGGAACACTCCTTCTTTGCATAGGCTAGTGCTGATGAGCCACTAAGCTGTAGATCTCTGTAGCTCTGGTGATTATTTCTAAGGATTTCACAAAACAATATTTAAGAAGGGCAAATTTATTGCTGGTACATTTAAATTCAGTATACACAAACCAGAAAAATGGTAGCATGTCCACTCAAAAAATCACCCAACAAAAAGCCCTCACTGAGAATCACTGAGCTAGGACTCCTCTCAGGAGAGAAAATAATTTCATTCTTTCATAACTTCAATTCAAAAAGAAGAAAAGCCATTGCAACCTTCCTGACACTATTGAACTTTCTGAACAAGCAATCAATAGGATTTCAGACAGCTTCCCTGCCAATCTGACGCTGCTGGGGAAGGAGGAAGAACTGCTGTTCCCACAGGCCTTTGACCCTACACTGAAGTTTAGGGGCACAAGGACTGAGTCTGTTTTTCCCATTCCCAGAGGACTCTCTGCCCCAGCACAGGACGGTCCCTTTCTGTGCACTGCTCCTCTGTAATCCCTCTGGCTCTCTGCAGGGGACAGGTGAGCACTCTATCAGGGAGCAAAGGGAAGTATGGCCAGTTTGCAGCCTTTGCTCACAGCCTCATGGAGCAGAGAGGCCTTGCAGATACTGCTGACCTAGCTCTGTCACCGAAGGAGAGCGGCAGTGACTGCAAAAAGTTCTGTCCATGCAGAACAGGGCACAAGGCTGTCACGGTAGATACCAAAATCACAGCAGTATTGCTGCACAGCTCTGCTGTCGTTTGAAATTCCAAGCCTTTGACACTACGGTGCTACTATACATCCAGCACCCATCATTGAGGCCACATCTAGAGGGTGACACGGATTAAATGATATAACAGAATTTAAGAGATTAAATATTTATTTTAAAGTTGTTTAATTTTTCAAGCAACTCTGTGCAGATGCTAGCACATATGGATATAAGGTAAACAGTTTCTTGTGGTATGAAATAGATTTTTGGTAGCCTCACTATTAGGTATATAAGAGCAGTATCTAAGGTCTCATTTAAGAGACATACATGCATCAGGAAAGAGACCTTTGCCAAACAAGCATATGTGCAACAGAGACAGAACAGATTAAAAAATGTGTTGTTGCCTCTAACACTTTAATTCCTTTCATCTTGGGTGAACTCACTCTTTACTCCAACATTTTCAGCACTGGTGGTCCATTATCTTTCAGTGCTGTCTACAATATCTAGATGAGATTCCTCTTCCCTACAAATTAATTTGTGCCTTTTGTACTCCTTTCAAAATCCTTTTAAGACAACCTCTAATAATTCTCTTGATCAGATGGCAAAACTGGTGTTTAACCCATCCTATTACTGTCTTCTTAGCAGCAGAATATTCTCACTTGATGTCTGTAACTTAATCTTCACACAGTTAACCTTCTCCCTCTGCAATTGCTCCTGTGGCAGAGCTCTGAAGGTGCTTATTCATCTTCCCCATGACCCAGCACTCAGCAGAAACTCTGCAGTCTTATTCCCTCTATGCTTTTTGCCCATAAATAAGCCATACTGGTAAATAAAAAATCGTTTATCATTTTTAGGTCAGTGACCAACAGATTTATTACCCATCCATAGACATGTCTCACTTAACTTAAAATAAACTAATAGTCTGCTGCACTGACATTTCCTCTTAGTGCTCTGACTTAAGACTTTAAGATTAAGTGCAAAATGTTCAAAGCCAAATCCTGTCTTTCTTCCCATTACCTTTAGCTTTACCACCGGAAAATACCACAAAGACTTATGATTGTGAATAGTCTTAGACATGACCTCCTTATCCATGTCTACCTTTCAATTCTCACTGCATAACACTTCTTCACAGCAGAAACTTACAACCATATCACTCACTATCTCATTACTTGCTTCCCACAATATTTGTTTCTCTGGCTTTGACAAATACCATCTTGCCTTGCTTCTAGCCTGTCAGCAGCAAAGTTAGTTTTCTTAGCTCACTGTTTTGACTGTACCATTCTTCTCCTTGTATTCTGTAACAACAAACATAAGCTGCTCAGAGTGCTTTCAAGGCTTTGTGACTGATCTATCGTCTCTCATTTACATGTAAAGGTCACATTCATGTAATCAACCTTCCCTCAGATTCCCCCCTTCACCCTGCCCACCATCCCACACCTAAATGGATCAGTTTCAATTATACACTGATAACTGCAGCCAGATTGCTGCCAGCCAAACGTCAAGGCTCAGCTCGCTTCCATAGTCTGAAGAGTGGAACCACCTTTTCCACCTGAACAAGCCACTTGGTATGAGACTGGTCAAGCCAAAGGCTGCAGTGAGGACTATCAATGAATTATATGAATGCTTCAGTAGGTCAGTCAGAGTGCAAACTTGCTGACCTCAAAAAACCCCCAACAAAACAACCCCAAACCCAAATCGCACATATTCTTAACATTTCCTGTTATTTTCATTGGAACAAATTCATTCCAGTCATTAGAATTCCACTCCTCTCCACCAGCTATCAGTTTTCAGTATTTTCCCTGGTTTAAGCACACAGCATCTTTCCAGTGATACAAATCAAGCCTCCAATTGACTCAGTGGGAACAGCAGTTTCTCTAGCTGATAATCACAAAACCAAGTGGTGAATGCAAACGTGAGACAAAAAGTTACGCCAATCTTATTATTAGGTGGAAAAAAATATATAAGAAAAGCAAGAGTTCAACTTAAACAAAATTATGTATTAATAAATATGGTTCAAAACGAAATTGAAGTAAGGGAAGATTTAATTTAAGAACTATACAATGAGAGAAAGAAAGGACTGGCTAGGGCTAAATGCAATCAAAGACAGATTAAAAAAAAAAGCAAACTGTAGGTACCGACACTAAAAAAAACCCAACAAAATTGTATGAGCCACCTGTTGCTTGCACCTACTCAGAGTTTGATTCATGGGCAGAGGTACATTCAGGCAAATGTTGTCACTCTTTCCTCTCTGTATCATGCTCTTCTAAAACCTGAATTCTCCACTACAGATTTTTTATCTTGCATAGATCTTCTATAGTAGTTTTCGAGGGGAGAGTAGCAGCTAGCAAAATCTGAGTGCTTTCAATGGTAGCACCAAAACAAGATGTTTTATTCACTGACAAATATTTCCTCTTTGGTTTTTGTGTGTGTCTGCAGTCTGGCTGCAATATGTTGTTGTCCAAGTAATTATTCTCAGATGACATCCTGAATGATTTTTAAACTGTCATTTATTCTTTCTTCTTTACCAAAAGATAGTGTATCTCTTCTTTTTTATTTCTTTCAACCCTCATGATCTGCACAAATTGTTACTAGCACAGCTCTTCTATCAATGAAAAGCTAAGGTCCTCTTGACTTCTTTTTGTGGCTCCAGGTTCCTGAATTTTGTTCTTTCCAAGAATGTGCAGTGTGCACCCAGCTGAAAACAGACGTGACCATGCAAGTTGTGCGGTCAGGGGGATCTAAATATGATTCTGGATATGACACTGTGACATTGCTGCTGACTAGAAAACTGGTGCACCAGATCAACACCTCAGTTGATGGCCCTTTGACCTTACACTTTTTGGCCCTTAAAATCTCCACTTGAAATTTAGTCCTCAGCTGGGGTAATCTCTGTGATAATGTACAGAAGAGGACTGTGAAAAGATTTTGCAGTCACAATAAATAAAGTGTAGGAAAGAAGGCATACAGAGATCAAAAACAACATTATGACTTAGAGTATTCTCAGAGGTGAGGGAGAGAGATCGAGTGTACAGTTAACCCTAAATGCACTGTACATAACAGTACAGGTTACTGTCATGTCTGGTCTCAGTTAAAAGCCATTAAGGAGCCCACCAGTCATACTTACAGCTTTTTACTGCTGGTTAAAAAATTTCATTAGTCATCCCTGGTCCCAAAAAAAAATTTCTTCCTCTCCTAAATCTCATGACAAATTGCCATAGAACCTCTAGAGGGATTTATCCTACTGCTCTTTAGATAACAGAAACATAATGTACTGTGTAACTCAGCAATTTTTAAAGGTGCCCAATGCCACAGTTTTCAGATTTGTAACCAGCTGGAGTAAGGAATGCTTTGCTATATGTCAGAGAACTAGCCAGGTTTATTTCTCGATGTGATTACAGATTAAAAGTTAGTTGAGAAACACAGGGTTTCAGTCATGACAGAAAGTCACAAAAAATAAAAAGGCATAATTAAGATTACATTTAACAACCCTGCCTGAATCAACAGCAGCTATGTTGTACCTCATTTTCTCTTAGGTTTAATTGAAAACTTACCTACTGCTATTGAGTTAAGACAGGATGATTTTGTCATGATGGGTCTTGCATCTGCCGCAGATGCATCCCCCCTACACTCATATCCACTTTCCCCACATTCACATACCCTTGGACACGAAGAGCACAGGACAAAGGCTGAGAACCCCTTTCCAACTCATTTCAAAGCAGAATGCCTCCTCTGCTTAGGAGTGATGCCTGAGCAACACGGATTTACTTTACTCGTTCCCCACCTCTTCTCCCAAAGCTTCCATGAAGATTGTCACTGTATCCCTCCATTAGCACATTCAGTCTGTGTGTTTAACAACCATTTAAAAACACATATGTAAGCCAATGACTGGAGCAAATATTTACAGGTACTGTTTATTTTTAGCTCTATTAGTCTTATTCTAAATGAATAAAAGTAGATGATTTGAGTAACACACATCCAGCTTCATGCTTTAGGTTGCATGGATTTTCTTCTACCATATTAATTGCATTTGAATTGCTGGGTACAGTATGACAGTTTATATATATATATATATATATATATATGTACAAGAAAAGCAAGGATCAATGGATGAAAAGGCTTCCTTCTGTAGATTACCCTGTTCAATAGGAGTACTCTCAGCAGATTCATGATTCACTAGCAGTTTAACCAAGCAGAGAAATTCCAGTGAACTTTTTTTACTTACTGTCTAGACCAAGCAAAGAACTTCAGCAGCTCAACACCCAAAGGAGAGTAGCATTTCCAAAGCTAGAGAGAATAGATAAGAGCTCAGTCAGGAAGAATGAGGGTATCAGGATTCTTTCCTGGCTGAGTTGAGAATGAAGCAACTGCTGGGAATGACAAGCATTTGCCTAACTCAGACCTGATGGCAGAGTCCAGGTCTGTCTCTGGAATACAAAAAAGAAAAAAGTGGGACCTGACACTTTTGGAGTCTGCCAAAAGGCAGGTGGAGTCTCCTGCCTGAACCATGGAGGGTAAGAAAGAGTGTTAAAACTAATCCAAGGGACTGGTAAGTATGAAGTTATTTACTGGCATTCCGGACATGTGCACTTTTGCAAAACTTATTTCATTCTGTTGTATAATGTTGACACATATATATGAAAATACTTCTGTTAAAATTAATTTTACTTTTAAAGTTTAAAACATAACTCTTTAATGGCAATACATTTTATCCCTTCATCTTTGACATTCCTTAAAATCAGGCCCCTGGGATACTTTAGGGATTATTTGAGAGCTTGTAACAAAGAAAACACAGCTAAGAAAGCTTCGTTGCATCCATCAAGGCAGAGGAGAGCAGGCACAAACCCCGGGAGTTCTGAGAAGCAAGTGGCACTCACAGCTGAAGATCAGGAGCATTGCTATGGAGTTGCAAGCCATGGGACTAACAGACTGCTCCATCTGGTAATGAAGTTGGGCTGAACTTTCCATCACTTTGTGCATTAAATATTGATATTTCTGCTTGGGTTTTGTGTTCTGGTATCTGCTGTTTGTCAGTCAGATTCTAAGTAAATCACCAGCTATTCTTAGCATCATTTTTCACTGTATTCTGAAACATGGAAAAAGGTAGCTCAGGGCAGAGAAATTTGCTTTGAGGTACTAAGAACAGGGATGTGAGTTCTGAACTTTTAGGTCTGGCCTGCAACAGGCCAGAAAACAACATCATCTGATTAAAAATCTCAGCTGTCATCTTATATCACATTTTCTGGAACTGTGGGTGGGGTGGGAGGCTGCAACTCATCATTTTTGTTTCTGAAACACTAAGGGCCAAATCATGTGAGTACTCTGATGAATTCATGCTCCTTTGGAAAACAGCTCTCCAAGGGCTGACACAAACATGTTCTTTAAAGTAGAGGATGATAATAATACTTATTTTACCAAAAGAAGATTGGTATCACTGGCTTCCTTAACAGAGGAGATCTAAGGCACAGAGTTACTCAGGGACACTTAGCAGGTCAAAACCAACTCAGTCTTTCTTTTGTTTCCATGTCCAGTCGACAGTCTCTTTTGGGGAGCAAACTGCTACAGGGCCTCAGGGCATCCACAGCACAGGGCAGCGCCCATGAGATGGGGGCTGTGGAGGGTCATGTAGCCCTGGTGCAGAAGAAAAGCACTGTAAAATACAGCTTGGGCAACCACTGAGGCTAGTGAAGAAGGCTTGTGTCCCCTTGGGAAGGTGAAGAGGAGCCAAAAGTGGAGCAGAACAAAAATTATTTTCCCTGGGGTAGGAGGTCTCAGCAAGTATGTTGAGAGATTGCCTCACACTGAATTTGAGCATTTCAAGGAAAAATGAAATTCATTAAATATCTCATTACATGCAGTGAGGATGGGAAAGTGAGATGCTAAGGTAGCTGCTCATAGAGGTCAGGCAACATAACAGTACTTATCATCTATTGTTTCTTTTGATCATAACATCATGAAGTGTCCAGACACTCAAACACAAGGCTTGTTTGTACCAAACATCAGCTGTCCTTCAGACAGGCCTCTTGCCCTGCCTCTGCCAGATGCTGACTAAATGAAGGAAAAAGCGTTTTTCTCTACCTTCTTTATTCCTGGGCTGCTTGCCAAGTCCTTTTCCCAATCCTCGTGACGCTCTCTCGAAAAATGGGAGCTGGTTGCACCTCTTCCCCGGACGCAGTGGGAACCATCTTGGGCACCCCTGCTGACCCAAGATGGGCTGCTGTGGCAGCGCCCTCAGCCCCAGTCCTGCCAGCATCTCACAGGTCCTTCCCAGCCTGGTGTGGGGCTCCTTGGCTCTCTGGACAAGCTCCTGAGCTCCATTAGTCCCAGAGCAGTCTTGACAGCCCCTCGTGGTGTGTAACATGCAGCCCAAGAGCAGATGGCTGGAGGGTATGGCTGCTTTCACCCCTGAAAGCCCAGAGCTTTTTGGACAGAGAGCTGACTGATTTACAGATGTAGTATCACTGTCTACTGGTACTCAGGGGTCTCAAATCCTTCCCAACTAGTGATGCTTGGTCACTAACGGAGCCCATGATCCCTCAATCAAAGGGAGTGGTATATCTTCCACTGCCTCCAGCAGCCTTTTATGCAGTACATGAAAGTAAAATTACAGTAATTTCAAATATTAAAGGAAATAAATACACGCCAACATGAACTCCACAGCAGTGCTGAACAACTGTTCTTCTTTACCAATACAGTGGATCAGAAAATATGAAGTTTTGAGTTAAATGAGAATTTTAGCCCTGAAAGTTTTCTTTGGGACTTAGGAAGCAGTAATGTTGATAAATGTAGATCCTTCAAATAAAGAACTTCTGCCACATTCAGGGAATCTTTTAGAGCAGATATAATTTTCCTTACCAGTATCGATACTCCTTTGTGATATTCCTTTCTCATAATTTTCAGTTTCATTAGTAATGTTTTTTAGGAATACATAAGACATTTGGAAAGGGAAGGACACAAAGCTTGGGTTTGAAAAAGGTACCTTCAAAAACTTCAACTTTTCAAACAAGTGAAAAGAACACTTAGGACTACTTTAAAAGCATTAAAAATCTCCACTTTTCTTCTTATAAAACTATCTGCAGCGATAAAAACCCCAGTCCTGCTCCTCTTCTTAGGAACAGCTGCTTCATTAAACAACAGGGGAAACACTGCATCATTCTTTCTACTTTCTACTGTCTTTTTAATAACAGGTCTGAATTCTTATCTTTTAAGCAGAAGTCTTGTCTCCAGCCAATTTGAGGATTTAATCCACATATATTACTCAGGCAAAATCGCAAATGTAAAGGAAGTTGAAAGAATGTGAAGAGCCTCCTTCTATTAAACGAACTAGTAACCATGCAGCTTGGAAAAAGCCTGGAGGAATCCCTTTAGGATCTTACCCTAAGCCTGATTAAAGGAACTCAATTATATCTGCTGACAAACCTCTCAGAATATTTTGTGAACTGTAACTGAAGTGTGACTGAAACTTGTCATTCAGGCAGAAATCAATTCACTGTTCCTACAGCAAAATGGAAAACTCCCAGTACTAGTAATTTTTATTTAATTGAAATAAATAAGCACAACTTTAAAAGACTAGATGGGCAAGAATATCCTATAGGGTGTTGACATCCAACTTCTTTCTGTGGAAGCTGAGTTATAGTGGTGCCAATTTATGAACTAGTGAGAAGGTTTGTGATTTAATTAAAAACAGAAGAGATAAAATCCTTCCTTCACAAATGAAAGCTAATGTCCTCTAATTGTGTATAGCTGAGGAAGAATACAGAGGAGCATCTGTGCGCCTTCTTTCCTTACAATACCCTGGAGTCTCCAGTTCTGGGAAATTACACAATGACTACGTTGTTGTTTTTTTTTAATATTTCATTTTTGTGTATGTGTAGAGATCCACATAATAATCCAGAATATCAGAAACTGGGCCCTGGATTTCAAAGCAGTCTACCAGCTCCAGAAACCTCATTCATTGGATAGCTCACTCTGCAAAACCTAAGGTGGTGCTTCCTTTGAATGCAATCCTTATTGTACCATCCAGTGTCCATTTTTTAGCTGCAACTTAACATATAATAGAGGAGACATGGCCCGAAAACTGTCAGAACAGTCATGTGTCTTAATTCCTCTCCACCTAATGCAGAAGCAGGGCAGGATGGGCTGGGGAATCAGCATTCATCAGTACAACTTGAGACAAGAAAAGCACCAGAAAGGCTTCTTTCCTTTGGATTTTCAGACACAGTGGAATCAGACTGAGCAGAATTGCACTTAGAAATGTGTCATTTCCTCTAATAATGGTTGTACTCTGAATGTGCTTTCCCTTGCCCTGCTGTTTAGCTGTCCTTGCATGGCCCAAAGAGGAAGCCTCAAGCACATCTCAGCTATCCTGGTAACAGGAGTATGAGACTCCTTGTGTCCACACAAAGCTTCAGACACACCCTGATGACACTCTTTGCTTTCCTGAACATTTTCTATTCTACTACATCATTTCTGAGGCAGGTTTGACCTTCTTGTAGCATGCAGGATACAGGACACGGAATTTGCAAGTTGAAGCAATGCTGTCTTCTGCCTTGTTTTCTATAAGCAATCTTTTGTTGGCTCTTTTGACTGCAGTTGCTTTCACAGAGAAGTGTTCCTAGTGTGTCTAAAAAAAGTCTTTGTGATTTCATTGTGCATTTGTAAGTGGAATTTTTTCCCCTATATTACATTATTTTGCCCTCCTCAGCATCACTTGCCTTTGTTCACTGATTTTCCAAGCCTCTTGAGTGAAAATGTTGAATATTCTATGTCTCATATACATCTGTGGGACTTGGATGTTGTCCAAGAGGACAGTGCTTCTCCCAAAGTTTCCTGTGAGGCCCCAGATCACACACTTTAGCTCATCCCTTACTCTTATTTGAAAGCAAGGAAGTTATCGGTTTCTTGTTTTAGTTGCATGCAAATATACTGCTCAGAAGTATATTTAAGTATGTGAGTACATTGCCCAGGCACCAGTACTTGACCACTGCCTTACTGGCAATCTCATAAGAAAATAATGGTGGCTCCTGCTAAAATTTTAGCCACAGTACAAGTATATATAAATGAAAGAGACTGATTAACTTATCATTATGACTTCTTCAATCATCTTTTCTATTAGTGTGGATCAAAGTACAGAACCTTGTACAAAGGCGCTTCAGATCTATCTGTCTGATATTTAAGATCTAAACCTGAGAGGTGAAAAATCTGGTTCTGGCCTGACAAACAAAGACCATTATTCTTCAAGGTCCCAAAACAGAGAATAGCTCTGAAATACTCATGTGTGAGCTGCTGAAGATTGTTTAGTGGCCATCTAAATAATCACACTTTGGTGTCTATACATTCATTCAACAAGAAGACTTCACAAGATTTTTTTTAATGCTCTTGCCATATTTTGGTAGGTAGTTTCTGACATCCTAATTAGTAGAAATTAAATTAGACATTTGGTCTTCTGACATTTGGAACAGTGGCTGCCAACTATTTTCCTTCTATTTTTTTTCCCTGAAAGAGATAAAATGTTAGGCTGCATGTCAAAAAGCTCATCTGCAAGCCTACAAAGGAGCACAGGGATAATGGCAGGTGAGAGAGGCCAAATAATACCCTCCCTTAGCTCCTTCCAGACCCATCATGGAGGGGCCAAAGGGCCATCAAAGGCCCATCTCCACAAGCCCACAAGAGCACAGGGGCACAGTGGCAGGTGGTTCTGGGGGACACAAGCCCCTGTGTCCAGGTATAAAACCCATCACAAGGAGTCAACAGGAGCACTTTTAGGACAGGAGATCATAACCTGCAGCTATGGGATGCATTATGAGATGCAAGTGAAGGGCATTTGGGGATAACATGAGAGTTAGAGTGGGATGTTTGGTGGAGAAACCAAAGGTGGGGAACGGGAGGGTTCAAGGCCATTTGCAGAGGAATAAATTTAGGAAGAAATGACATTATGAGTGATAGAAGGATAAAAGGGCCTGGCCCTGTGTAAAGGAGGGCTATTTGGTATCTAAACATAGCACATGGGTAGGAAAGGGCACGAATTGAAATTTGAAACCTACACAAAAAAGAGTGGATGAGCTTGGGAAGTGTAAGCCTTAATATAAAAGCAGACATGAATGTATTAAAAAATGTTAATTTGAACATATCTGGGAATATCAACATTTTTACAAATTTTTTTATACAAGTAATATTAGGAAAGTGGGACCCCTGAGGTTTCTGGATGGAAGCAAACTTCTAATTTAGTTTCCACTTTTTGGAATTCAGGAAATGTATTTATCATTTTTGCCCTATTCAGCCCTAAATGTGTTCCTGAAATCTGATGTAAGATCATTAATGCCTAAATTTTCGAGACAGTATTTTTTCCTGTTGTTCTAATTTTTGCCTTGGTTCTGCATAAGGAAAGAAATACCAAATGGGGTTATTTTATATAATCACCCCCTGTTAATGTCTTTCCTATTTTTCTAAGACCATTCAGCCTAAAAGATAGAACATATGATTACTCAGTGAAAACCCTGCAGCTATGAACTCCATCTGTTTGTAGCTTTCAAAGTATTATTTGTATAAAGACAATTAAAAACTCTGTTCCTTTATAAGGATGACTGCAAGTAGTTTAATCTCTGAAAAGAACAGCCAAGATTTTCTTTCTCCAGCTCTTGAAAATTACTCAGTATGAGATTTTGATCTCTATATTGTAAATTTGATATCATGCAGATCTCCTCCTCACTTCACCTATTGAGTTGCCTGTTATATCGCATCTTTCAAACATGTGATTGATTAAAAAGCCTCATTTTCTGCTTGCTTTTCTATATGATTATTCTGTGCTTAAATGTTTCAAGCTCATTATCAGCCAGACTCACTGCTGTAGGAGAATTCACTTAAACTGCTTCAGTGTTTTAGGTACTAACTGCTGGAATGTAACAAACTCTTAATATGAATACTAATCATAGACCTCAAATATGTTTGGTTCCTCTAAAGACAAGAAGGTTCCCAACACACAAAAAGGAGTTGGCATCTACTTCATTCCATAAATACAATTTTCTTACATGTCTCTGGGCATGGTGGTTCTCTTTAAAACTGCCTGCTCACCTGTTGGCTGGGGTCATAAGATTCAGGAGTAGTAACCTTAGGTTTTTTCCATACACCCTGGTCAAGGCTTGGAGGTTTAGGATGACTTCCTCAGCCTCCTTCTTTGCTACAGCCTCTCTTTGGTGGAGAAACCTATTTTTCAATCTCTGCTACATTTCAATTTGAGTGGAATTTTACTATTTGCCTGCAGAATTGCTCTCAGCCACACTGCTCAACCTGATTTGCTGCTACAAACCACAATGCTTGTTCTTCGGTGTTACTACTACTACTTGTCATTTTCACTTGGCTTCCAGAAAGAATAGCTTTAGACTGATCTGGATTTTCATGTGAAAGTGCTTACTTCTGACAATATCCAGTCCTTTCTGACCAAGAGAACACAGAAGCAGCATTTTCAAGTCAGAAAGCACTTGGAGTGCTCTCTTGATGGAACGCAGATTAGCTCTTTGCAGGCAGGGGCAATGGAGGGTGGAAATCAGCTGCTCCAAATGGAGTCATCCCTATTCTACATGGCCCTGCTGGAGGCTCAAGGCTAGGCCAGCTTCCTCAAATGCTCTGGCAGGGGATATGGTGTAAATGTCCAGGCAATTAGTTGAGATCCCTTTTATCACATGGAGACATGGCACATTAGTCAAGCCATTTTCTTTTTCCTATTTATGCAGAACTTGTTGGCTGCTGCATGGCCATATGAAGGTTAATTGCAAGGGATCTGTGTTTTATTAATTGGAAAAGTGAGAAATGCCTCCTAAATAAAACTGATGAATACTAGGAAAATAGTGCAGCTATGGGGCTGCGCACAGCTGCTCCCACAATGGCAGCAGCTTCTGTTGAACTGTTATGTCTCACAGCACCTGGAGTCAGCAACACTATCACAAACATATCCATGTGTGTGAAATGTAGGAAGCACAAGGTTTGCAAGTGTATGTTCAACTTCAAACCTCAGTGCCCAGCAGAGATTTGTCTCAAAAGCATCATTTGAGTGTCTGAACCCAAGGCAAGAATTAGATAAAAGGAAGGCATGCTGCTTCTTTAATGAAAGTCTGAACAGCACGGGCTTAGGCACCTTTGGAGTTTATCTGCAGGGTCATGAAGAGGCTCCCATGAGAAAATACCCAGAGGCAGGATTCACAGAGCCATTTCCACAGGAATACAGACATAGGGTGGACAAAAAGGACAGCCTCTCCTACTAGAAATTCCAGATGCTCCATCCTCCCAGAGGAAAAGGGCAGTGATGAGGCACAGCAAGGGAGCAGAGAAGAAGGACAGCAACATCCTCAGACCTCTTCAGAGAGTCAAAACTTTACCACCACATCCCTAAGCATCTTTTAAAATCTAGGTTCAACCAGGACACACTCTGTCAGTCACAGAGATGCAAAGCTCACATGGGACACTCTTCCCACCCTAAAACACTCTACGTGAATGTTGGAACATGCTTTACATATTTATATTTTCTGGGACTGAGCAATGTTTGCCCTACATTTCTTCTCTTTCACTGTGAACAGATGCATGTCCTCACTCTACCTATCCCATGTGAATGGGTTTCTGAAGCAGATGATACTGCTCTGGCAGCACAAGGCCTTTAACTACCTCAGCAGGGCTCAAGTCAGCCTCCTCTCCTCTGTCCCCAAGTTCCTCAGGGCAGCTCCCACACTGACTGTCTTCCCAACAGCGAGCGCAGCTACCAAAAATATTTGCTTGTGCAGAAAGTTCAGAGCCTCAGCATAAACTTAGAAGGATAATTTCTTGATGAATTAGCTTCTCAGAAAAATCCTCCCGTCATGACAGGGAGCCACTGCCAGGCGCTGAAGATGAAGGTGTACTCCAACAATGTGAGGAGCACAAAGTCCAACTCCTGAACCTCTCCGCTCTCCAAGCCCCCTAACTTTGTAAAACTGACAGAAAACTCAACTTTCTGGAAATGCTGAAGAACTCACTCTAAATCTCATTTTCTACTTTTCACATATATTAAAAGCCTGGTGAGAAAGAATTTGGGGTAAACAAAATTCATTCTACAAGATCAGAAAATGACAAATGAGAATTGGTTAAGCATTGATTTATGTAATCTTCCTTACCTTTTTCATACCATATATGGAAAAAGCCATTTAAAATTATTACAGGCATTTCAATCAAATAAGATAACATTTTAGAATATTCCTCTTATCACATTTGTCTTTAGTAATTTAAGAGGGTACTTTCTAGAAGCATAGTAGAGTAGTTCTCTTTTTCAGAGGTATGCAATTTTAAGGCAATTCTTCTGGATTTCTTCAAATTACTGAAAGTGTTTATTTTCCACTGCTTTAATTCGTATCTTACAGACTTCCTTCTGTCTATGACCAATAGAAGCACAGAGGCACACATTCTTTCTTTACTATCCAGTTAAGTAAAGTAAGTCCTTATTACTTGGATAACTCTCTGAAGAATAGCAGGCAGATAAATCATGTAAGATTTTTCCAGTCTTTTAACAGCCCCCCCTCTAGAATACATACACACAGCTTCAAAAAAACATTGATTACAGTATCCACCAAATGCTGAATTAAGTTTTGTTTGCCTTTAAAGGAGTAAGAAAAATTTTTGTGAAAAAGCCCCAAACATTTATTCTGACATTACATGAAAATAGAATTATACCTAGCCACAATGAAAGTAAAGCCGCCTGATAGAAAACTGACAACCAGCTGAAGCTTGTAATTTCAACCTTCATCAATTGCTTTCTTGAGTGACTCATCAAATCAGTGTTACCTTAAAAGTCAATACTGAGAAAGCGGGTAAACCAATAAATACTCCTTTCAGTCACACAATTGCTACCACTCTTGAGAACACAGTCAAGCGTTTTATTGTTTATACTCATTTTCATTTACACATAAGAGGAACAATCAATGCAGTTCTATCACAGCAGGTGGACCATATCCTGAAACTCTGCTGAATACATGTAGACCTGTCTTAAGGTCCAATCAGGAAAAAAAAAAAAAAAACAACCAAAATGAAACAAGGAAAAAAACTAAAAAAAAAAAAAAAAAGTGGGGGGGGAGTAGGGAGGCAAGAATTTCACTAACATCAGTTAATTCATGATTCATGGGTATTTATTTTGCAGGTGAAATAGCTCTTCTGAAAGAGCAAACTGCTTCACTTCTTTACAAAATACACTAAATAATGTTAAGTACTTAGAGAATTCTAAATTTCGCAGTGGTTCATGCGGTAAGGGTGTGCAACTGACACAAAATGGAAAACATGGTTACAACATCAAACTGCTACTTCTATTCCCAGCTGGTTTATGGAAAGGTCATTGGACTTGATTTCTGCTCTTATGGAGTAAAAGCAAGACTTACTTTCTAAAGGCAACTATGAGGACAGACTACAGATATGCAGTGCAGTTGAACAGGTCTACAACTCTTTTTTTTTCTAGAGCATTTGCTATTGTTTTGAAATACAAATATAGAACTTTTGCACACTGTCACTTCTCACACAGGTTCAGCTGAAGGAGTCATTTACAGAATTTACTGCGATGCTCCTATTTGAAACAGTTTTTTTCTTTCTCCTCTTGGCCTCATGAGTGAAGGGAGCAACTCTTTCCACTGAAAGAAAGAAATTACAGGTGTGCAGAAGTACAACTATGCTACCAACACAGACAGAGACAACTGTGCTCTTGTGCACACCCCTACAACCGGCCAGAGAACAAATTAAGAAGTTAAGCCTGCAAAATAAATGGAGTTTACTCTCAAACTTTTTTCTTCATTCCAGATGAATTATAGACCTTGATTCGAGGCTTCCCTTTTTTTTTTTTTTTTTCAACTGATCTGCGTGCCTATTGGAACAGCATCTCTGCCAGAGTCATTACACTAAAATGCAGAGCTGAGCAGTTTGGTGGCAGAATGTATTGACGTTTTTGCAGCATCATGAGTCTGGCAACTGGGCTTGGGGAAGTTTCAAGCAGTGGGTCTTTACAATAGCAACTTGATTCTGCAGACAAAAAGCAAAAGATTGGCAGAATTATTAAAGTGTCACAATAAAGACATGTATGCATTCTGCAGAACGTGGCGCTGAGTTAAGCGAGGAGCTGGCAGCCACTGCCGTCAAGAGGCGCGGAAAGGCAGAGCCCTCTGCGTGTGAAGAGACACACCGAGGTGTCGAGCCTCCCACAGTGGCTAAGGGGCAGCTTCCCCTCGGGACGCCCGCTCGCAGCCGCCTTCGCTCCCGGCCGAAGCGGTGAGGAGGCCACAAAGTGGTAGGGCTGGACTTTGTCAGCAGCCTTCATCTGGCGCCTCTCCTACCTCACTTCCTCGCCACAAAAAAAACCAACCAAAAACCAACATGCCGCTGGTAGCGGGGCTGCATGGACTCCCTTCCAAGGGGGTGCACCTCCGGCTGTCCAGCGGTGCCTGCAGATGCCGCTGGGGGCCGGGAGGCGGCACCGGGGACGCCGAAGCGGGCGGGGGCACCGGCCCGGCCCCGACGCTCTCCAGGGAGCTCGGCTGCGGGCTTGGAAAGAAGTGCCGTTTAGCACTAATTGGCCGAAACACGGGCATTAGCATACGAAATGGCGGCAGATTGGTTTAACAGGGGGAATAAAAAGCAGATTGCCGTGAGTCACTCCCTGCCAAGGGGGAGGGGGGGCGGGGGGGCATACACGACGCGCACACACACATACTGTGAAATATCAGGAGTGCGCAGCCTTCCCGGCGCTCGCTGCCACTTGCGAAGGGTCTGAACACCAGCTGTTTGTGGGGTCGCAGTCCCCCGCCCCCCGTTTCTGCCCCCTCACCTTCCCACCCGCCCGTCGCGCCCCGAGCACCGCGGCTCTCCGCGCAGGGCGGGGTGCGCGGACCTACCTGTGGCGCCAGGCGCGGGCGTGCATGGGGGCTGCCCCGGGGAACACATCGCATTCAACATTTCAGCCTGTGCATCGGAAACGTATGAGTTTGTGGAAAGCTTGTTTGAAGTCTTCGTTAGACATAGTATAGATGACGGGGTTGATGAGGGAGTTGAGATATCCAAGCCACGTGAAAAAGTCAAAGATGGCCATGTGAAACCAGCAAGCGTCCTTGCAAATAGGCAACACCAGGCTGATGATGAAAAAAGGCAGCCAACACACGATGAAGGCTCCTAAAATAATCCCTAAAGTCTTTGTAGCTTTCCGCTCTCTAGCGGCCGTTAGCTTCTTTTTCTCCAGCAGGGCGTCCGAGACCTTCACCTTCACCTGGTTCATGTACACGGGGGAACCCGTTTCGCTGGATCCCTCGGGAGCCTTGGAGTTTATGGAGGTGACGGAAGAAGTCGACCCCGGGGAGTCTGTAATTAACTGAGCCCGCGTTAGTCTTTTACCTGCTTTCTTTGGCGTCTGCTTCAAAATCCGCGACCTGGCTTCCACGTAGATCCTCCCGTAGAGGGCTATCAGCAGCAGCGTGGGGAAGTAGAAGGCTCCTACTGTGGAGTACACGGTGTACAGGACGTGGTCCGTGTTCACCACACAGTGAGATACTTCCTCGGCCTTCGCCTGCCGCCAAAACAAAGGGGGCATGGAGATGCAGATGGAGAAGATCCATACCAGCGCGATCATGCCCGCTGCCCGCTTGGGAGTCCGTTTCGTGGAGTACTCGACGGCGTCGGTGATCGCCCAGTAGCGGTCCAGGGCGATGACACAGAGGTGCAGGATGGACGCCGTGCAACAGGTGATGTCCGAGGACAGCCAGATATCGCAGACGATCTGGCCCAGCGTCCACTTGCCGGTCACAGTGTACATGGTGCTGATGGGCATGACAAGGATGGAGACGAGGAGGTCGGTGACGGCCAACGAGGCGATCAGATAGTTGGCCGGCGTGTGGAGTTTCCTCGTCTGGTAGACCGTGGCGATGACAAAGGCGTTGGAGAGCACCGTGGCCAGGGTGACCAGCGCCAGGACGACGGCGAGCACGATCTTCCCGGAGAGGGGGGTGGCATCTTGGTAGATCACTTCCTCGGCGCTACAGTTTCGGTAAGAGTCGTTGGCGGAGCCCAACTGCGCCCGGCAGGGGCCGGTCGGCTCCATCCCTCCGCGGCCGCCGCCCCCGCAGACGGTGGGGCTCGGCGCGGCACGGCGGGGCCGCTACCCCGGCAGGACCCCGTCGGCGCCGGGGGAGGGCTGCAG